>OMLC01043242.1:0-14365 GCA_900302585.1 Regalecus glesne | reverse complement strand
ATATATTTAATTTAATTTAATTATTTTTCAAAATGGAGTGGCTTTCCCCAGTCACGAGTTGGGCTTATTATGAGTTGGGAGGAGAAAGTAAATGCCAGCAAAGGTTGCTTAGACATTCCTGCTGATCACCTTAAATTTAAAATGAGACATTTCCTTTGTGATTCTTTGGCCTCTGCTGGGGTTCGATGTCCCCCATCTACTGTGAAATAACTTGGGAGGAGGGTTGACCCTCACCTCCCCATGTGGTTTAGCCTACCATGAAGTCTGAGCTGCATTGCCTTGTATGGGCAGAAGAAAAAACAACAAACTTGAAGGTCTCCATAGCCAGCCTTAATGAGGAGTTTATGCTGATCTGTCCAAGAGAGGTGATGCAGTAAGGGAATGAGTTTCCCAGTCTTATAGAAGAGTGAAGACTGGGAGAAAGTGATGGGTTCAGGATGCAGTGGAGCAGGTGTTTAATTACAGCTATGGGGGTAAGGGGAGGTGACATCTGGATGAGCAGGGCTCGGTAGCATCCTAACAACATATGATAAAGCCTAAGGCAAAGCAAGACGCCAGCTGGACCAAGGCAGGATGGGAACTGGTGGGCCGGACCTGCATCCTAGTAGGATGGTGAGGGTGTAACAGCAAGGTACATGGACATGTTGGGAACAGATATCGGATTGAAATATCTTTTAATCTGAACTGTGGTGCTGCGGTTATTCCATAGAAAAGCCCTGATGTGATAATATCTGCGATGCCCCCCCCCTCCACCCCCAACCTCTTCTTTTGGAGCAAGTTGGAGATACACCAGCATGCTGCTTGTGCCTCAGAAGAAGAACACAGTAACGGCCTCAACAGCAACTAAAAGGCTCTTTGTAAGTGATGCTACCACTGATGCCTCAACCAGGTGCTGCTGAAGAAGACTGCTAAGACCATCTCCAAGGAAAGCAATCAAAGCAGGAGTCTAGTCACTGAGGCAGGCAATGGCCTTTGTCAGAACGGAAGAGAGGCCCCAACCCCAACCAAATGTGTCGGTCAGTCTCCTTGGCTCAGCTCTAGACCGGCTGATGAAGGTCACCCCAGGGGCCCAGCTTAGATTCCTGTAGGCAGTTGTAATAAGAAAAAAAACAACCACACAGATCTCTGTAGCTTTGCAGACAACATGCACAATGGCTTGCTACTGCTTCTTTGTTGTCCCCTGCATTTGCGTTCTGTCCTGCTTGGCCTGCCTCACCCTCAGACTTCCCATCCTGCATGTCACACATCAAGTGACCTCTTGCAATGGCCCTTTTGTTTTCTACATCCAAGTAGGTGGTCATGTTAGAGCTGACCACAGCCATGGAGGAGCAGATGGGGAAGGCCAGTGAGAGAAAGACAGCCAAGTATGTAGACTTGATTGACATCCGCAGCAAATGGGGGATATGCATGGTGGGAGCCTATTGAGGGGAACTGCAGAGCCTTTGCGGGGAGGTTGCTCTGTAAAGCCAACAATCTTGTGGGCATCACCGGTGTGTGCAGAAGGAAAACCACCAGGACCACCACAGAGGAACTGGAGAGGCACTCTTCATGGCTGTGGATCAAGAGGAGCAATTTGTGGTATCGTGTTATTTGGATGCAAGCCAGCAGTGGATCAGCCGTTTCTGTATCATCAGACCAAGGATGTGTGATGTGGACAGACCTGAGACACCTGATGACCTCAGGTTCCATCACTGAGGATGTGCCCGGCTGTGTCATGAGATATGTGGAGTTACCGTAGTTCAGCGATGTGTGTTCATTGTAATCGGTGATAGTTACATTTTAGGGTTGGCTGCAATGGGTTTGGTTTGTGCTTTGAGTGAGAAGTGATGAACAACCAGTCATCATTGCAATGGTTATTGCACCCATCATAGGTATTTATGCTTTATTTGACTTTGACCCCAATCTGGACTCAGTTGGCAGGACATTTTATAGGCAGTCTTATTGCCGTCATCTTATTGCAGTCATCATATCATCCTTTTCTTGATATTTTTCCCCCTCTGTGTCTTGAGATAAATGAATAAACTTTGGAATGGCATTTGATTATTGCTCATGAGTTTATATTATTTATCAGCAGCAGTATCCAAAATTGGTGATGGAATATTAACATCATTGTAGCAACATTGATCAGGTGAACATATATGATGATGATGATGATGATGTTCCCTTATCAGCCCCACAAGGGGACATTTGGATTTCTCTGCATTTTTGACCCAACCTATTGTATAGGAGCAGTGAGCTGCCACCATATGGTGCTCGGGGAGCAGTTTGGGGTTCAGTGTCTTGCTCAAGGACACCTCAACATGCTGTATGCAGGACCGGGAATCGAACCTACAACCTTCTGATTGCCAGACGGCCGCTCTACCCACTGAGCTATGTCGTCCCGATATATCACTGGACGAGTGTCAACTTGTGATTTTCAAATAGCATTCAGACACCATACACCTATGCCATCACTAAAACAAACAAAAATAAATAAGATGTAACTTCTTACAGAGAAAGGCCATATCCTACAGATACCACAGGTTGATGTTGGAACTAAGGAGTTCTTTGTCTCTGTCAGAAAAGATAACTGGTAACAGGCGGAGTCCTTTGGGCTTCGTCTGTTGCGGAATAATTGCTGCAATCAGTGCAACTGCATCACAGTGATTAATAATCAGTTAAAAAACTTACGAAGTGTCTTTCGTGGCAAACATGTAAAAACGAATGCCTTAAATATGGAAGATATAATACATTCAGGAATATGAAGTAGTGAAATTGATAAAGTTATCAGCCTATTTGAAAAGTGAAAAAAGGTCCGTGGCACACTCCTGTAAGTACACATGCTGCATATCAGTGATGGACGGTGAGGTTCATGGTAGGTGAGGCACCGACTCAAAAAAAAAAAAGTAAAAAAAAAAGACTTGCGGTAGTGAATTTGACTTCCTGATTTTCTAGCTAGCTTATTAGCGTCTCTGTGTAGAAGAGCGACAGCAGAACAAATATAAACATGTGGGCTCTCACACACCGCCTTCAGAGGTACTGGTTTTATGTCAGATGAGCGAGACTAAATATGTTCTACACATATGTGAACCACATCACCTATTGTATGGAAAGTGAGGACACAAAATAAAAGTCTCTGCAAACATTGAATAGGTGACATACAGTGAGAAAGTAAAAGGCACGCGGCTCAAACCAGTTTACAAGAGACTGTGCAATCTGAGTTGAGGCTCAGCTCATTGCTGCCTCACCTCACGTGTCTCCTGTCTATTTAACAGGAACAAATGCAAATTCAGCCGTTTTGATTATAAGAAAGATTGAAATGATTGGAGTCATGCCGAATATACATTTACAGCACAGCTCGGCAGAGAAATATAAATATTAGTTGTATTTTATCATTGTTTGTTTTGTGCTTTTCATGATGACAAGTGAGGGTCGGCCTCACGTGACTCCCCTGACCACACATCCCTGGTACACATGGACACACCGCCACAATCAGGAATACATGAAGAAATACATAGGTCATCTACACATCCACAGAAATAAAAAGATATAGACATTGGTCAATAAACTCTCTCTCTCTCTCCATTTCAATCTCTTTCTCAACATTTTCATCTTCACCTATTTAAGCCCCTTAGCATATACCCTGCTGATTTACCTATGTTCAAAACAAATGACTAAAAGTTGCTAATTTTACAGCAACAAGGTTACTTTTAGTCTCTTTTCCTAATTCTTTCATGGTGTGCATCTGTCTCGGACACCTATTTTCTTCTACAAAGCACTGAAATTACGCTAGATGAAATGCTTTCTCCGTAATAGGTGTCTGAGTCTGAGGCCTGCCACCAATAGTCCATTCCTCAGCCACACAAAAGATCCAATTAGTTGTCTACTCAAGTGTGGAGAGGAGAGAAATGCCGATCCTCCTCTGTGACAGGTCCGTAGGTTGTTGTGTCAGTCAGATTTCAGCTGACTGCTAGAGGATTTACCTTGGTAGATTGTATGCTTATATGGTCAAAGGGAGGGGGCATTCCAAAAAGCAAGACACAACCGCTTGACCTCAAGTGTTAAAGGTAAATTGTAACGTAGCCTGTGGTTAAGGGTTAGAGTTTGGGGTGACTGAAGGAATTTAGGTTGATATATGAACAGTGCTGAAATGGCGCCGTAGCTAGCCGGAGCATGCTCCAGGACTTCTCATATCGATAAAAAAAAGGTGATTACCGAGTGATAATATCCAATCACATCAATGATTCATCCGTCAAAAAAAAACAACAGCAATGAAAAACACACACGCACACATGTCCCTCCCCCAAAAATCAATTGCCTGTCAAAAGGAGATAATACAGTGATAATAGCCAATCAAATCAATGAATTTAGTTTCGTTTTAGTTTTTTTTTCACTCCGAGACCTCTCAGAAGCTTTGGTTGTCTCTGTCACGGGAGTACTTTTTGCTGCGGCACCTCCAGATTTACAAATTAAGCACTGTATAGGAGTATTTCTTTTCTGTGGGGAGCAATTCCAGGAGCAAGAGCAACATACCTACAGGTTGTGACTGACTAATTATGCTATGTACATGTGAACATGCAGGCATGAGATATGGATATGCAGGAACTGAAATAGACCAATTCCATGCTCTCAGAACAAAGCCTCATTCAAACAAAGTGACACATCTCTAATTCAATAGAAAACATTTACTACCACAGACTGTTTCAGGCCACATTATTTTTATACTAAATATATGTGTGTACCTAAGGAGGACTGAAAGATAATTTTATTCATAACTGCTATTGGGGGGAGATTTAAATGTGTGATTTTAATTCCACTCAGGTTTATTTTCACCTACCAAACAGTTTAGCAGAATGATTTAGATTTAACTTCTTTGCTCTTAAAATGTTGGTGACTTTGCTTCTTTTTATTGTGTTAAATGTGCCATGATAGATTTTTATGCCAGGTCTACTTTAGATCTAACTCAACAAATGAAAAGATAATGCATTACTGCCCAGTGCTGGTGTTGTGAATACGTTTAAATGATGCTTCCTAAAAGAATCCACACGCACACGCGCACGCGCACACGCACACCGCACGCGCACATCCTGAAAAAAGGTCTTCTAATGTGAAAAAAAGTTACAATTGACTAGAAAAGTGAGTTCCTTGTAGCTCTTACCATTATGCTTACTATAATCCTTCAAGAATTCCTCATTTAAAACTGATGGACAACATAGGTGTCTTGAGACGTGAGCAAATGAGTAATGACCCTCGTAGCAAAGGGCTTGCCACCGAATCTTTTCCCTTGACCTTCAACCCCTATGTACCCCTGAGGTCAGAAGAAAGCCAGTCATGTGTTGGAGAACAGGGTCATGTTAAGGGCAGGGCTCTAAAAGATGGCACCTTTGAAAATAGTTGTCGCCTAATATAAGGCCACCCACAAAAGTCGAACCAATGAAGATAAATGTGTACCGATTTGAAAGTAACCAGTTTTCCCTCTTTATGAAAAAGAGCTAGTGAGTGATGCAAGTGAGTAAACATTTATTTATACAGCATGGTTGCAAATTGTTTCACATAAAATCATGAAAAATGAGAGAAAATAGAAAACGCATATCTGACTTGATCTGACTGTACAGCATGAGGAAAAGGGCCCCTGGCTTTAATCCCCCATGCTTGGTAAGTGTGAGGCATATGCTGTTAAGTGCTTTGAATGGTTTGTAGAATAGAAAAGTACGATATAAAAATGAGTCAATTTATTATTCTCCCCAACTACTATTTCCAACTGTAATATTTAATTTGTGTTTTTTATGGGAATTTGTTGATTACATTTGTTGTAAAGATGTATTGTTAATTTCATTTTATATTATTATCATTATTATTATTATTATTTCTTTGAATCTGGTTCTACATATTCAAAAAATACGTAATATACAATGAAAATCAGATAATTAAATTGAATGGCTTGATGCAACTGAAAACGACACCCATGAAGACTAAGCTCCGAGAGCAGAGGGGAATATAGTGAATATGAGAAAGAAATCATGGGTCAGTTGGCAAGAAAAAGAATGATTCTCTTTCCCTTCCTAGACATCTTTACATGGAGTGCTCTTATACTTGGAAATTCATGCCTTGAATACTGCATTATTGTGTGTAGATGGTGAGCTGTGAAAAATGTGAATAAATTGGCCCTGTTTTCCAGCAAGATAGTGGGATTTTATTGCAGTGATCATTGATAAAAATTTGCCACCACTGAATGGGAATTTAATTCCATATCAACTCATTCATTGATTTTTTTTATTTTCCACACTGTCATCAGCATAGCTTCATTGGTATTATGGGATTAATCATGTCAGTTATTCGAAATACCCCAGTCTGATATATATATAAAGAGAATAATGGCTTTACAAACTGGGTCTGCTCTTTATTGTGAACTTTCTGCTTAGTAAAAGAAATGTACATGTATTGCAGACTTTCCACTTTAACCAGTTAGATTTCTTAGTCTTCCTGTTATTCTGAAGTGAAATTTAATTTGTGGCACACTTATATCACAAGTATTGGTTAAATGCCATACTATTTCTTAAGGGCATATGTGGACATTTGGATTATTTTTACTCAGGAATATCTATATGTGGAATAACGTTAATATATTTAAAATCTGCAAGTGCTGTGTCTATGGGCTACAGTAAACTAGCCACCAGGCCAACCTACAGTGATGTCAAAACTCACTGAAGGCAACACGTTCACTGAAGGAGCTCAATAGCAGGAATTACATACAAACATACTTTTAATTGCTTTGCTCTTTATACAAAGAAAATGCAGAGTGGTACTACACTGAATGTTTGAATGCTACTTTGTTCATGGAAAAGGTGAATGTGTGACAACGGGCATCGGCATTGTGTGATGTGAGTAATTTTATCTGCTCCACAGGCTGTTGCAGCAGGGTCACCTGAGGGAAGGAGCCTTTAAGCCTGGCCACAAAGGATTCATGCATCAAAAGACAGTCTTATGTTCCGTCGCATATGCCTGAAACCCACCATAGAGCACCTTAAAAACCTTAAAACAAGATAAAAAGAGAGGGAAAAAATACTTTCCCTCCTTTAAGAATTCCTGAATCTAGGTCCCTTTTTACACTTTCACCAATGTCCTCTGTTAAACTTGGCAGCTCCGCTGCCCTGTGAGAAAAGAAAGATGATAAGCACCTATTTTTTACTGAATGTAAATCAATTTCCAGATATTTTATTCCTTGGCTACTTTTATGGTTGACCCCTGGGGTTGATGTGAATTGCAAGGGAGAGGCCATTTTGGAGAATTCAATCTGCTTCTCTCTCACTGTGGACATTCAGTTTGTCAGCAGAAACACCCCAGGGGAACTCACTCTCTCTCCATACTACTGCTATCATTACTCTCTCTTGCTCTCTCTGAGCCTCATTTATCAAACTGCATATAACCTCTTTTCTTCACAAATCATTTGCACTGATGTTTGCACAAGAGGAACATAGTTCATGAATTTTTCAGGAGTCAGATTAGTTTATAGAATGTTCATATTCTATAAGAGCTCCCAAGCATGCATAATTATATGAATGGAAATATTTAATTTTATTGGTGTCATCCATTTTACTCTTTTGGGCTTAATGTAGGTGGAGTCTATAGATTAGAGGCTTTTTACGAATAACGAAGATTCATATTTGAATTAAAAGGTTTAGGCAAGATGGAGGGGTCTGTGTAAGAATGTAAACAAATGATTTAACCAAATTAGCAGAAAACATAGTTAGCATATTTATTATAGTTTGGTATTTGCCACTTCAAAATCATAAGCATAGTATGAAAAGGGAAAAACAAATTATCAACACCAATTAGAAGGATTAAAATGTCAACTATTAAAAGAGGTAAAGGGCACTTATACCTATAGCTTGCTGTGAGGATTTGTTTTTTTGGACACAGTGCACTTAAGACACCACATGTGTTTTGACACCAGATTGATTTGTCTCGTAATGATAATTTTGCTTTGGATGAAGAATGACTCATGAATCAATCATAACCATGCAAAGGAGCGAGCTGGAAGTCCAGTGACACCAGCACCCATATTGATTATAATTTCGACGATAAATGGCAAAATAAACAAGTAAACCATCGTGTTTGGAATAAAATAGGGGCGGCATAGCTCAGCGGGTAGAGCGGTCGTCTGGCAAATGGAAGGTTGCATGTTTGATCCTTGGTCCTGCAAAAAGCATGTTGAGGTGTCCTTGAGCAAGACACTGAACCCCTAACTGCTCCCTGAGCACCACATGGTGGCAGCTCACTGCTCCTATACAATAGGATGGGTTAAATGCAGAGAACTGCAAATTTCCCCTTGTGGGACTGATAAGGGAACGATTATTACTGAAATGAGCCATGACATAACTGAATATCGATATGAATATAACTTAACATAGGATTAATGTGGTCTTCATATCATGTCATTAGAAGCTGCTATGGCTAATATTTAGCATTATGTGTCATCATGCTTAGCTGTGACGGTAGCAGTCGACAATTGATATGAGACAATTTCATCCTACTACTAAAAATGGAGAAGAAATGATGTGTCCCGTCATTTGAGAGAGAGAGAGAGAAAGAGAGAGTCGTTTGATTTCTAAAATTAATGTTTTATTCATTAAAAAAATTCCCTCAACCCATTTACCAACAAAAAGTTGATCATCTTCAAGACAGTGAAAGACTCAGAGGCAGGGGGGGGACTTTTACTAAGTGAAAGGCAGCAGAAATAAGGAGCTCTGAAACTCTATTTGACGTGTTTTCACTCTAAGATATCTGATCCAAGGGATAAATATTTGACAAAAGAACTGATGGATACAACAGCGAGCATCTTAAAACAAGATGAGAAGACTTTTCATACCATTTTCAATGCTGCTTTTGTCTGAAACAAAAAGCTAAAGCTAGCCTACAGAAGGTTGTGATGCAAGCTTAACAATCCAGGTAAGGGAATCACAAAAAGGGGTGAATCGGTTCAACTAGATCAGAATGATCTTCTGTAGCATACAGAAGATTTTAAGCTGGGTGAGAACAGCAAAGGACTCAATGCCAAAAGGAAACAGCTTGTAGTTACAATCGCAGAAACAACTGAGCAAGGTTATCTGTGGGAGAAGATCTTTCTAAAAAAAACGTATCCATATCGACATAACACCTTCCAAGTAATAAAAAATGAACCAACTGTCACAAAATGTCACGTTTGTACCCACCATGCTCAAGGAAGACAGAGGAGAACCCGTAGCACAGCAGCGTATGAAGACGGGAGATACAAATCTAACCTCTCCAGCCCCACATAGACATTCAGAACACATTAATGGCCGTGAAATTCAATATCCTGAAGAAGCTATGTCAGCCAAAGAATAGAAAGTCTTCAAAATGAACGCCCTGAGTGACAACTCGAAATTATTAATAGAGGACTTCACGAAGAGGATCAACAGCTGTAAGGCTAAATGTAGTTTACTGTTCTCCACGGACCACCCTGCTAAACGGTGCTCACAATATGTGACTTATTGGCTCACATCTACAAAAATGCCATCAGCAAAGGAAGACGGACTGTCTATGAAGACTCAGACTTCATCCGGCCCATCCTAACCATAACCATCTACTACAATAGGACAGTTATGATTCAAGGATTGGAGAACAGAACTTTCAGAAGAGCTTCCAGAAACTAAAATCTGTACCAATACCTAAAATTAAGACTTCTCCATCCCTGCAAGACCTACAGACCAGATGGCATAGCCCCAAAAGCCTGCCTCCAACACCTTCCATTAAATCAGCACCCACACTTTCTTTCAGTCTCAGGGTGCTGAAGGAGAGACTTCCCACCCTAGAGTTAAGTCACAGAGAACAATAAAGAGTTTTCAGTGATCTGAAGACACTAAGCAATCAGGGGGGGAGTTAAACACCTTAGTATGACAACAGAAGTACAAGGCGAATGAACTCCACAGGGCTGTTGCAGAACTACAGGAAGATGACTAATCCCTGAGAGCAGAGCTTCAGAGATGAAAAGAAGAGCTGGCTCTTGTCAGCCATTCCAGCCCAACACCGACCCTGCACCAGGACACTCAAGAGGAGGGAAACGGAGCCTTCTACTGCAGGGGTTCTAAACCTGTGGCATGTGTACCACTTCTAGGTATGCAAGCTATCTCCAGATGGCACGTGAGAAGATTTACTCAGTGGTCAATTAGCCAATTGATAAGCATAATATATGCAATATTCAATCTATATTCAATAAACTTGGCTGGGACTGCAGTAGCTCAGTGGTTAGTGAGCTTGCTTCAGGAACTGATAAGCCAGAGGCAGCGGGTTTGAATCCACCGCAGCGCATCAGGAGGGCATCCGGCCTATATCCCCTAAATTCCATCCAAGTTGCTGTGGGGACTAATCATGACATGTAAAATGGGCCTCTCCTGCCCCATTAACTGGGTTGCAGACTTGTAAAAATGAGCCTCTTTGGAATCGGTCAATATTAGAACTAGAAACCCAGGTCTGTACAGACAGAAGCAGTTTATTTTCTCTGTTGGACTATTCAACAATGTGAGAGGGTAGGTGGCACTGATTGGCTGTTAGCCCGTCAAATGCTTAGGTCTCTCCTTGGTTTTGACCAACACATGGACGTAACGCTTCTCACCGCTCGGGCACTATTCCTAGGTTTATACTCTGAGGAGTGTAGGATGAAGAAATGTTTTCAGTATGTTTAACAGTGTTGCCACTATTTCTCACCTTACTGAATTCTTTAATCCCAAGAAATAAAATGTCAAGCTCGTTTTGTCACAGTCGAAGCACTTGTTGGGTTCCTGCCTCACATTCAGATGTTTTTGAACACAGGCTACAGAGAATCAATATTTCTACTTATGTAAATTCCGAATGTGGATAGGAAATGCAATTGGATTTACTTTATTAAAGATCAGTCACATTGATGTCTTGGATGCATTTATACTGGCATTTTTATGAACTTAACTTATTTCTGTTTCAATCCGACTATCAGCCATGTATGCTAAAGCCAGTTTAGAGAGGGTTCCCTGTTGAAATACAATACTGGCCGGTTTCAAAGGGAGATAAGCAACCATTCTGGTCCATCCTGGCCAGCAATAATGTACTAAATGGCTTCGATGGGCATTTTTCCAGTGATGCATAGAAACAAACTGTCATAAAGCAGAGCTATTTAGCCTTGCTGGCTTTCCTCACCACTTCTGGTTCCCTAGACTGAATTTACTGGGGCTCCATCTTCTCTCCATCTGAATATGGAAAAAAATTCACATTATCAACAGCCAAACTGCTTTGTCTGTATGCTATGCACCTTTTTTAAAAATCATTTGTGTATTTTCATTTTGTTTTATACATATCAAGGATACCCCGTTTACCTCCACAAACACGTTTTCACTTTATTTTTATCTGATGCAGCAAAATTGCACGTGATTCACAGCCATTTTAATTATTGATTTTTTTTCTCTTTTGGATGCCATTCTACTCATCTGTTGGGCTGGGAGCCCCCCCCCTTTCCCTGTATGTAGGAACTTATTGGATTCACTTCATGGCAATCAGTTGTGACATAAACATGTAATTTCAGTTATGTTACGTATGACGAGATGACATTAATCAATCTAACCATTTTCTCTCACTTTACCATGCTATCTTTTCTGATTTTTCACCTCTACCTTATCAATAATGGCTTTATATTCACCTGCCGTGCTCAGAGAGAGCGAGAGAGAGAGAGAGAGAGAGAGGGAGAGCGAGAGCGAGAGAGAGAGAGAGCGAGAGAGAGAGAGAGAGAGAAAGGAAAGCCGCAAGAGAGGGGGGTTGTGCATAGGTGTGGGCTATTGGTGTCCGGGCAACAGCCCATTTCTATTCTTTGGCTGAGCTGTCACTTGAAATGCAAATATGTTTCCGAAACCATTTGAAGCAATGTAATTTATTTGGCCAACGGGAAGTCATGTGATACTGGATGCAAGTCATGATTGGCTGATTGGATGGGGTGCCCTTTTTCAAGGTCAGAGCAACAGACCTTCCTGATGTCAACTAAATAAACAAATAGATAAATGAATGATTAAATAAATAAGATAACCATCTCGTTACCATGTGTGAAAAGTCCATGTTTTAAACACGAAACAATAATATCACCTATATTGATGATTGCATTTTACAAGTATGCCAACGTAATTTTTTTCCCATTCTAATGGCAGCTGAGCTGCACATGTTACAAAAAAGATCGGTACATTTGGATACAGCGTTTATTATAAATGTTATATCCAAATAAAGTATATCCACACATAAAACAAAGCAATAATACTGTTATATTATACAATGACTTTATTAAGTCATTCTGTATTATATCATAATATAGGGTGCTCATCTAGTAACCCGAAGATTGGTGGTTCGATTGGTAGGTTTCTTGAGGAAGTATGTTAAAATATCCTCCAGCAAGACACTGAATCCCTGACTATTCAAACCCTGTGATACAATGGCAACCTGTCCAGGGTGTTTCCCTGGCTTTCGCCCAATGAGCGCTGGGATAGGCTCCAGCGTGACTCCATGATCCAACTCTGCAGAACCAGTTGATGATGGAGCAAGCAATGGTGATGGACAAGTTGTTTAGAAGGCAGACGTCTCTGTGAACTATGATGTTCACGGGTGACATCGTGATCTTTGACAAGACGAAGAATCAGGTTGAGGAAAGGCTAGAGAAGTGGAGGTATGCGCTGGAGAGAAGAACTAAAGTCAACAAGAGCAAGACAGAAAACATATGCATGACTGAGAGAGGACAGTGGAACGATGGGGATGCAAGAAGTAGAGGTGAGGAAGGTGGATGAGTCAACTACATGGGGTCAACTGTTCAAAGTAATAGGGGGTACAGATGAGAAATGAAGAAGAAAGAGCAGGCAGGATGGAATGGATGGAGAAGAGTGTCAGTAGTGAATTAAGACAGAAGGGTACCAACAAGACTTTTTTTGGGGGGGGTATAAGATTCACTACCAGTATAGTTTGGAAGACAGTAGCACTGACAACAAGACAGGAGGTGGCAGAGTTGAATATGCTAACATTTTCAACAAGGAAGGACATGATTAGGAACAAGTACATTAGAGAGACACCTCATGTTGGATGCTTTGAAGACAAAGCAAGAGTGGCAAGATTGGGATGGTTTGGACTTTTGCAGAGGAAGTATGCTGGGTGTATTGAGACCTAATATACCAAATATTGGACCTAATACCTACGTATCAATATCACCATGATAATGTAGGGATGACTATTGATCCTTTCACGAGATATTTGCATATGAGAGATTTTTGATGAGCAGTCATGACAAATGTGGATATGATGACCAAGCAAGCAGAACAGCAGAACAGTCTGAGTTTAGAAAATGTCATCCTTCACTGCAATGTAGGCTTTTTATTTAGATGATTTGGACATGTGTGGAGGAGAGATGCTGGTATACCGGGAGAAGGATGCTGCATATGGAGCTGCCAGGCAAGAGGAGAAGAAGAAGACAAGAGAAGAGGTTTATGATATGGTGAGGGAGGACATGCAGGTGGATGGTGTGACAGAGGAAGATGCAGAGATGAAAGACCTCCTGTGGGGACCCCTAATGGCACCAGCCAAAAGTTGCTGTAGTAACAGTAGCATCGGTAGTAGATATTATCCAGGATAGGTAGCAGAGAAAGCTATAAAGATGGAGTAAAAACGTGGCATGATTGTTCAGATTTCTTAGAATTCTAACCCTTTGCATACTAGAGATCACATCCTGCGCGGAGAGAGGAACTCCTAGAGACATAATGGAGTAAGAGCATGAGAGCGAGAGAATATCTTTCATTTTCTCCACAGGAGTGTTTGAGTTAGGGGAAAAGGAACGAATGTGTTTACAGAGAGAGAGAAAAAAGGAAGGACCCCATGTTGATTGGCTTAGCCTTACAGGAATACAAATTAGTGGAGTACAGAGTAGTATTACAAATGTGACATTTTCAGAAAAAGCTCTGGAATGTTCTTTCCTTGTATCTCAACTGCAGCTCTAAAAGTCTACATATCGACACACAATGAATGCACAATGGACCATGTTCATAATGACGGCTGATTATCATTCAAATGTATGAGGTTGGACAGAGAGGATGATGGAGGGAGAATTCAGAGTGCCCATTTCGTTCTGCTCATATTTTAACATCGACGCTGCCCGTGGGTTTCAAAATATATCATCTCACAACAAGCACTTTTCAACCGATTGAGAAGAAAGAGGCAGAGAAATCTGGGTGTGCATTGCTACATAGGAAGGGGAAAGAGACATAAAAGTAAAAGGAAGTGCTCCGTTGTGATTAGCTTACTCTAGCATGGATACAAATGAAAAGAGCATGGATTAGTGTTACACACACAGCTCCTTAAGAAACCCCTCTGGAAC
>OMLC01043241.1:0-14263 GCA_900302585.1 Regalecus glesne | reverse complement strand
CTGATCCAAATGATCTGGATAAATCAGTGTTCACCAACAGGGATGATTGATTCACAGGGATGATTCCATGCTGCGTGTATTACTCATGCTGAATCTTGCAAGCTTTAAGTCTTCACTGACATGACGGTCAGAACTGACCAGGCACCATGAAGTTGATTTTCAGCAGTTCTCTTTTGAATATGGGGCCTCTTCAAATTGACTATTCATTTTTGTGCTGCCATCTGCAGGTCTAAGACAGTATTGCTTCCCATCCGTTATAACGGCCGAATATAAAATATTCTAAGAAAATGCTGTGATTTCTTTTGTTGTAAGGCTCACACTCATGGACCGGGATTATCTTATCCACTGGACACTTATATAATGTTTGATATAACATTTAACCATACTAAGTAGGAAAGGAAAGACACTTTATATTTGGTCATTGTATTCTTACAATGAAGCACCCAGCTGACACACCCAGGGAGTACTTAAGGTGTTCAGTGTCCTCCTAAAGGACACTTCAACATGCTTCCTCGAAGAGCCGGGATCAAACCATCAATTTGGGTCAAATTGGGTCATGAAGTCATGCTGGAGCTTATCTCAATCCTCACGGCCATCATTTATAATAATAATAATAATAATAATAATAATTATAATTATTATTATTATTATTATTATCCACAGGGTAGACCGAGGACCATATGGAGGGGTTATATCTCCACACTGGTCTGGGAACGTTTTGAGATCCCCCAATCAGAGCTACTGGATGTTGCAAGCGAAAGGAAAGCTTGGAGGTCCCGGCTGAAATCTGCTACCTCCGCGACCCAGCACCGGATAAGCGGTTGACGATGGATAGATGGATTATTATTATTATTAGGTGAAAGGCGGTGAAACAGGCTGGACAGGTTGCCATCCCATAGACTCTTTGATAGAGTACATAATTGAAATCTAAAATAGAATTTCAAGCAAGTGTTAAGAATAAGATTAGTAGAAAAAAGACAGAATGGGAGTAAAATAAGAGGATAAAGATATGATAAAAAATATAATGATGGAATATTATAAAGAATCAGTGATGGCAATGTCTTGATTCACAGGATGATGAATACATGGTTGGTAACAAATCAGCAGGGTGAATGCTTGAAGCCCCAATATCACCATCCCTCCATCACCATCCTGTGAATGCATCCACCTAATGAGACCTTTTGAGTTAAAACACTGTGCATTTTTAAAAAAAAGTATTTGGAGTAAATCTTGTAAATGCCAGAAAGATTCAATCACTCTAATGCAAGAGCTGAGGGCACTTGCATAACTCTTTGAATAGGTAAATCTGCCATTCATACTGAAAATCAAAAAGTTGATGTATTGTCATAAGAAAAGCATAACTATGCTTTTCTAAAATTGTCCAGTGCAAGGAGAGAGCTCTACAACCATATACCTTGCCGTATGTAGCAGTGCTCCAAGGAAAACAAGATTTTTGAGTGGGTCATCTAATCTAATTTTCTCCTCTCAATAAAAACCTCAGAATTTTCCCCATCAGAGTAATGTACCATATGCTGCACGGTACGTACAATAACAGCAGCCCCTGAAGGCTGTAGTGTCCATAACCTTCAGATGACAAGTTTCGATAGGGGACTGATTTTGGACTCTGGATCCCACAAGATGACTTGAGTCTCCATCCAATCAAAAAGATGCAAAGAACACCTGCGGACACTGGAAGTGGCCTGTATAGAAAGTCTACAGTAAGGTGACGGCTGCAGTCCTTGCACACGTGTTCAAGGTTGCTTTTGCCTTCAGATGCTACTTTGGAAATGTTTTAGCCAATCAGACAAATGTTCCACTCATCTAGTCAGTGCTGTTTAGGGGCTGCATGGCTCAGGAGGTAGGGCGGTCATCTAGTAAAAGATTGGCGGTTCAATCCCTTGGTCCCTGTAGAAAGCATGTTAAAGTGTCTTTCAGCAAGACACCGAACCCCCGACTGCTCCCAAGGCGCTGCGGCTGCACACTGCTGCTATACAATATGATGGTTTAAATGCAGAGACAAGTTTTGTTGTGAGTATCTGCAATGACAAATAAATAAAGCTTCCTATTCTGTTGATCTTCTCTGTGTATTTGGCTGTAAGACAACTGTGGACAATAGCAACAGATAAAAACCTTCTAAAACAGATCATCAACAACAACAACAACAACAACAACAACAATCTCCTTTATAGGGACAGTGCATAATAATGAACATTTAGATTGTAAGTACACCAGATTTAGCCACAAGGTCCCTAGCAATTAGGGGTCCAGTGTCCTGCTCAGGGACACTTCAACACGCTTTCAGATGGAACTGGGATCAAACCACCGATCTTCTGATTACTAGACAACCACCGTCCCTCCTGAGTTAGGCTGGCTAGTGGACGACGACACATACTGTCATAGATGGAAAGTACAATCCTTTACAAAATCATGTGTTCTGATGTGAAAGGGTTGTGGATTTTTTTAAAGTATTTAGTGTAGGCGTACACACACATATTCCTTCATCTTTATGGGGATCCCTTGTTGACTAAATGGTAAATGGACTTATTGTCATATCGTGCTTTTCTAGTCTAGCGACCACTCAAAGCACTTTACAATGAATACCTCACATCTACCTAACCCTTAACCCTATCTTTAACCATCAGAACTACATGCCTAACCTTAAAATTAAACTAATCCCAATTCTAACCCTAAACCCAAATCCCAAGCCTAAAATCCACTAAATTACACAGACATCTTGAGGGGCTTCCCTTCACCCAATCAGGGCCTGCATCTGTAATCACATGACTTCCTGCAAGCAGTTTAGCAAACGCAGATTCGTGTTTCGAGGGGCAGCTCATCCAAAGAGGTCAAATGGGTGTTGCCCGAACGCCGACAATAACCTATACTTGCGCACGTCCTTGTCTAAATCCACCATTAAATAAGTGAAGACCGGCTAAACATGTCCTCATTATGATGTTTAAAACCTCAAGTTGCTCCACACAGATAGGACGAACGAGTATACAAACACAAGCACACTTAAAACAATCAAGTGGTTGTGTAACTTTTTTGTGACCCATATGGGACTATTGCATTAAAGTTGAAATTGGAAGTAAGCTAACATTGACAAATCATTTTCAGTTGACCAGCTAAAGCTACATATCCGGGACTTGACCTGATTGGACAAAATATCAGTGTTAGCTTGTCTGAATCATGATTTTAGCTAAGCGACCACTCGGAAAAGTAAGCTAACACACCAGGAACACTTGAGACGTTTTCTGAGAAATGAACAAATCAAAACTTGGTTCGTTTGAGAGTGCTAATTGTCACAGAGTAAGCGTACCTGGACTTCTGTTGACGGAGTCTCCGTGAAATTCCACCCGGAGCGACGGTGCAAGGGGAGTACCAAGTGATGTGAAGCGAGGGAGAGACTAAAGAAGAATGGCGGTAGGCTGCTGAAAATATACATTTTACTTATTTTTATACCAGTAAACAAGAGTGTATTAATATAAAAAAATGACATTTTACAACTGCATATACAGCTATTTAGGATGTGCCCACAAATACCTTTCTGAAGGGTCACAAAAGTAACCCCACCCCCGAATCCGTACAGATGGTACGATTAATATCACAGTATCTTCAACTGATGAGTCGGTTTGTGTACGACAGAGTTAAGAGCGGAGTTTATTACGTGCCCCACACCTGAAAATACATCTTTTATGAGGTGCTCTGTCGGCTCCGGAGCCAAATGAAGCAGCATCCTCCCCTCCTGCTCGATCATGGGTCACAGGCAGATCGTGGGGCCGCTGGGGCTCCGCTGCCGAGGACACACCGTCTATGTTCTCCTCCAGCACCATGGCAACGGGGGCCTGTGACCCCTCTGAATGATGTTATTAGAAAAATATATATATATTCCCCAACTTTCTCCTTATGGTTCAACTTAAGTGAGAAAACAAACAAACAATAAAACAAATAAATGGGATTTTGGAAATGTTTTCTATTCCTTTTTCTTACCTTTATGATAACACTTCACCTGTCTTATAATAGCAGTTACAGTGAAAAGGTGACTCTCTATCTTTTGTTGCTTCATAGTGACGTATCACTTAGTGCTGCACAATAGAGATGACTCCTGAGACCCCAACCCCCTGGGTAACAGGCGTTTGTAAGCAGGATGGTCCGGTGTGGACTTGGCCCTTTGGAGGCCTTGGTGACTCGGTCTTTACAGAATGACTCGGCCTTTCTTTGGCAGCAGACTTGTGATAATCTTTCAATACTGGTCAGCATGTTGAGTCTTGGACCTGAATTGGAGTCAGCAAGCTGAGAGCTGTAGAAGAGTGATGGTAGAGCACACACCTCCAAATCAGACATCGCAGGTTCGATCCCACTACAGGGCATCTGGCCTTAACCCCCCATGCGCCAAAGCACTTTGAGGAGGCGGTATGAAAATTAGTCCATTTACCATTTAAGCCTGAGTCTCGGACCTGACTCAGACACGTTCCTCATTAAAGACTTGGTCTGGATTTGGGTGGTCTCGGGGCTTCTGGCTGGTGAGGCAAGCTTCAGGGAATGGACTTTGTGGAACTGGTGAGCTGAGCTCTGAGATTGTCTGTCTTGAGAAAAGACACTGTCAAGTCAGTCCAACTCGGAGCTCTTTCACAGCAGCAGAGTCCTCCTGGAGATAGTCATTGCTTCCAAGTGAAACGCTCAAGCATCTCTTGAGATCGAACTCTATGTTTCTGCTGAGATGTGAGACGGAGTACCCGGGTATCCCTGTGGACGTCGCTGGTTTTACTTCGAGCTTCTCAAGAGTTCCTCAAGCCATACCCGAGGCAGTCTGGCTCACCATCAAACAATGTATACCATGAAAAGGGTAATAAAAGGCCTGTCAGTTTTTTTTTGTTTTGTATTTTCCTGGGTGTTGGTCCCCCAATCCTGGTCCCCATGCTGGAATGTCAACAGCAAACTTAATTTACACATTTGGCCAACCCCCCGCATCAACCCGTTTACCCCTCCTGGTCTCATGAGCAGAGCAAGAGCAGGGGAATGGTCCAGCCTGTGGTAAACGAGACCAATGAAAAGATACACACACAAACACAAGCAAAAATAAATAAATAAATAAATAAAAATCAGTAAATAACCTCACAGAAAAATAGCAACAATAACAGAGGTAAACAAATAAATAATACATAAACAGATCATAAAAGAGGGTTAAGTGCGTGAGTCATGGGGAAGTCTCGTCATCTGTAGACATTGTAGAATCAATAAAAGTTGGCTAGTTTTTTTTATTTTTAAATTCTCTTTATTGTCCTGCCTGTATCATCAAACCAGACAATGTTCCCCACAGGTAAGGGTGCACCAAACATGGAGGATGAAACATGCTCTGACTGGCCAGTTCAACAGTGATAAAACACCCACATGAGGTCTGGCTTTGCTTTGCAATACGGCATCAAGGCTGATGTTGCATCTAACGCGAGAGGCGGGTTAGTCCAAACCAAATCAGGAGAAAATTGAAACGACCTCCGATGCCCATCCAGTGCATTAACAGATCACCTGGAGACAGGAGGGAAGCTAGTACCGTCATCAGCATGAGGATGAAGGGTGCAAACTAGAAAATGTCCGGTGACACAAACACCCGTGTGCCAGCAAAGTGTGGCCATTTTGAATTCGAGATGCAGAAATTCTTGGTGTAGGAAGTGGCCTCGTACCACAGTTCTAGACCTCAGACCACCATCCTAAATAATAATGGGCACACTTTATCTAAAATCTGTGGTATGGTGCCACCACTTCCACCTTACATGGTAAACAGCAAGGGACTGTTTAAGACCGTCTGCTAAACCCCTTACTTAAGCGTAAGGTGGAAATGTACCTAGCAGTTTACATGACGAGTAGATGAGACCAGAGCAGACTAGTCATGTGATTGTTTAAGATGTAAACTACTCTGCTAACCTTCCCTAGCTCAACGTGTCTTTATGCATGCCCAATAATCAAGGTGTGGAAATCACACAATGAAAGTTGAACCAGTTCCTCTGGACACAAAACTGGCTAGAGCGCTCAAATGTGGTATCCAGATGAACTCATTCAAAATATTTGGGGATTTCCTAACACAACATATATCGAAGTTCAGAGTTTTGGACCTGCATTTGCACAATGGAAATATTGCAGGTGGGCTTTTATAGCATTTAAAATACATCCAAAAGGGATATTTTGTCATCATATAGCAGTAATGTTTACATTTAAAGCTCAGTGCATTTATGTTATATAAAAAGACAAGATCATGTTGGTTTATTTGCCACATGAGCAAGGCCAGTGGAATTTGTTCTCTGCATTCAGCCCATGAATAGGAGTAGTGAGCACAACTATCACGTGGTGCTTGGGGAGAAGTTAGGGCTTCAGTGTCTTGCTCAAGAGCTCCTGGGGATTGAACCACTGATTTTCAACTAGATGACCGCCCTACCTGCTGAGCTATATTGCTCCTTACGTTATTTCAAAATTATCAAATAATCTGGTTAAAATCTTCCAATGGGAAAGACCATTTTACAAACATGTGGATCTTGCCAATGAATAATAGTCCTAGAGTTAAGATTGCTGCATTTTATAGGAAAATACAATAAAGGTGAATGTATCTTTGATGAGAACATAATATTTCATACGGTATTTCAAATAGGGAAAATCTTCTTGTAGATTTGCTATTAAAAGAAAATCAACACTTGCTATTCAACAACTCTTTATTTCCAACATAAATGATTACAATATACACAGGAAAAGACTTAACATGCCAAAACAAAGCATCCCTCCTGCAAGATGACTTTTCCCTCCAAAAATTAAATTTATATTTTCTAACCTGAACGGTACAAAGTTACAATAATAAATCTATATGCCAAGATGCACACAAAAGTAAACATAATGTCTTGGGTCCCGTGTCCCATCCCTGTGGTCGTCTCAGCCTGGTCTTGTACAGGGCTTAAGACAGTAGCGAGCAGTCTGCTCCCTTAAGTCAACCTTGTATTAGGGGACTTGGAGCAAGAGGCCCTATCGATCCTCCTCTATGAGTGAAGTCCAGGCATTAGTTCCAGCAGGGTGACTAGACAGCCGTCTGTGAGCCACTCTACTGGACCTACATAGCAAGGCTGAGAGGAGTTGGGATGTGCACTTTTGATTTTGATCTCCCCAACATCGGTTCTATTGACCAACATGCCGTCCTGTGCTTCACTCGCCGAGAAGCACTTGGTGAGGTCTAGCTGGAAGCCCCGGATACAAGATGCCATTGTGTTATCCTGCATTCTGTTGACAAGCCTGTGATGATGAATCTTCCACGGTCCAACGAGGACCAGTCCTAATCACCGCTGTCATCTCCTGGCACTGCCATGTCCACTGACCACGGCGATTACAAGTTTGGTTATCTATGGCACACAAGGATGGGAGTACTAGTGTGTGTGTGTGTGTGTGTGTGTGAGCGGACTGGACTCTTCAGAGCCGGCCTCAGACGGAGGACAAAGGCTGTGCTCCACTTTGTGTGTTCCTCCTGTTCACCTGAGTTCAATTCACACACAATGACTTGGAAAACATCAGAACAAAAATCACTCAATATCTCCTTGACAAGTCGTCTCTTTACATCCGAGGGAAGACGTGCCATTCGGCGACAACAGAAATAAATCTATCGGAGGTCAACCATGTCTTTTGGGTAAACTGGTCTTACTATAAAACCGAGAAATCAATGAGTCTTTAGTTGCCATCCCGATGCCGTGATGAGTTCAAAATGCAGTGATTTCCATAACAGTCTGAGAGAGCACCTTAGTGTGTGAACAACACAGAGGTGTCAAGGAAGTCCAGTTTGTCACTCGGGACTGATATCTATCATTTGGGGGGGGTGTTCCCCCTTTACCTGATGGAGTAGATCCACTCGCTTCCTGTCTTCGGTGAGGCATGAAAGAAGAAAAATGAATTTGCCCCTCAACTAGTATCAACCGGGAGCCCTGTGGAGTAGCACCTGTGTAGGATTCACAAGGGAGATCCCGTTATCACCGCTTAAACAACAACAACAATAATCAGGATTTTTACAATGCAATCAAGACCCGAGATTTTGAGTATTTTGTACAACGTGAAGCCATGGCAAGGTCTGTCATCTAGTGGTTGCTAAATGTATGACACCGCAACCATAAAAGGAGCTAGCGTGTGGTGATTTTTCAGCTACATATTCAGTCCTGCCAAAAACTAGATTGAGCACAACCCTGACCTACGACAGACCGAAAAATGCTGATCACACATCCCCCTTAATAAAGACACAAAAAGCATGCCTGCTTACACAAGTTTCCACGTTGGTGCAGCGATTAGCTGTTGGCACGAGGCGGCTTCCTCGCCAGTATCCTGCGAGCCTCCTCGTAGTCATCCTGGTCCACGGCTATGAGCAAGCGGATGCCGTCGGTGCCCGCCACCAGCCTCAGGGCGTCCGTGATGAAGACGCCCTTCAGGGCCTCCAGCAGGGCGCCGCTCAGGTAGTCGGACCAGAAGGCCTCCAGGTTGTCCAGCTCGTTGAACTTGATGTCACAGATGATGGAGCCCAGGTCCCTGGCCCGCAGCAGCGAGCTGGCCCGGCTGAACAGCTCGAACTGACGCTCCAGCGGCTGCGGCTTGTTGGAGGAGACCCCACCACGCAGCACCGACTCGTTCTCCAGGTACTCCGCCCGTACGCGCAGCCGAATGTCTGAAAGGGGAGGAGGAGGAAGAGGAGCAGGCGGAGGAGGGGTGACGGGGGGATAATAGTAGAGAGAGTAGATAGGGGGGGGGTGAAAGAGAGGCACAGTGAGGGCATGGAGGAGGTGAGACGGGGAGTGGCAGGACGAATGAGGAGAGGGAAAGAGGGAAACGGGGGAAGAGCAGCGAAGGCGGTTGAGGTGTTCAGGTTTTGGGCCAGGGAGAAAGTGGAATATGGGATGTGTGGTGGAGGTCAGGTCATTTCATGACAGAAGGGACGGGGAGCGGGTAAGTTGTGGGTTTAAAACAGGAAAGAAAGGGACATAAAAACAAAACAAATAATCATTAATACAGTCAGTGAGTATTACTTCTTCACATTAGTGCATCACAGGAAGCAAGGGGGTACTTAGGAGGGTCAAGGTGCAAAAGAGTAATCCTGACAGGCGACCGTGACGAGCAAGGCTGACTCAACCGGAGCGCCACTTGAAAGTAGTTGAGGAAACTCGAGGACGTTTCTTTAAATTAGCGCCAGATGAGATAGCATACACAATGGTGCAGCGGAGCAGAACTAAAACAGTGAAAGATGCAAACTGTGGGGGCCACGCGGCTAACGCGCGGTATTTCAATTCAGGTCATCCTGATGCAACCATTGGAGATTATAGGGATTTAAGGAAGTAGTAGTTTTGAAATCAAGTTATTTTGAGTTTAAAGCTACAGTCCTGAAGATCATGCATACTTTCGTGGTTGCACATTTTAATGGTATGTCGACTGTTGCACTGGAGTTCGACGAAAAACATGTTACGTTGTAAAGTGTTCTACATCCGCACAAGCCAAATGGAGAGGGAAACTGCTGCTGACAGTCAGTTTGAAGAAACAATAGTTTTGGATGACAACAAATTTGGCAGGCCAAACTCCTCCAAGACCTTCTCCAACAGAAGTCCACTTAGGTATCACAGTTAGTTAGTCTCCATACTGTGGGGACACAGACTTGGATGGAGCTTGGGGGATTAAGGCTAGATGTCGTAAGGCCTCCGGTGGCGTAGGGGGGTAAGACACCTATATTCACCACATCTCTGCATCATGCAGTTGGGGATTCAAATCCCAGCTGCACCATTTCGAATAACGGCCAGAGGTCCATAGTTAGTGGGTCATAACTGGCTAAGCCTCACATGGGTATAAGGGTTAGGTTGGATAAAGTATTCTGGGTTCACTAGTGTCCCCCTCTGGGTCGTCCAGGCCTCTTGGTTAAGTGAAGGGAAAGTACTCTGCTTCATTCTCCTCTGACGGCCAAGCACTGTGCTTTCCCCACCAGACCATGATGTGCAATACAGCGAGGGCTACTCATCATTGCAGGCCTCATTATGGATATGTTGGAAAGTTTCAAATCAATCATCTTCAGGATTGTAGATTTAGTAGAGGAACTGAGATGAAACCATGAAGGCAACTTCCGATCTCTTAATACAAATCCTTACTTGGTGGCTTCATATCTTGAGTCAAGACTCAAGCTATCCGTCTACCTCCTGGGTGACATCGGATGGAACAGACTTGTAAAACTCAGTATGAGACCCTGCGTTACGAGTTCCGTAGTCTTTCACAGCCTATTGCTAATTTTCTTAAGGAAAATGCAAAAAGGCTCAACAATGATGGGAAAAAAACAATGTGGGAGAAGTTATTGAGGGAACTTGGGTGGTAGTGTTGTAAATTCTGGGCCCTGCGGTGTTCGTGCCTGGCCCAGGTTTAATAAGTCAGGTTTCTACTTATTGAGCATGTTTAACTCTTGAGAACAAATAGCCCCTGGGAGATTGACACTAACAGGATTGGCGGTCATGCAACAGCACAGCGAGAAGGGTCAGAGGATACATACTGTACTGAGCAAGAGCACTGCTGTGATCGTCCTCGCATGTCATTAATCCAGAGGTTGAGGTGGAAACCAGCGGCTGAAGACTTTTGCTGAAACAAAGCTTCCTCTCCCTTCCAACCCTTTTCACCAGAGGAATACATAATTTGCTGCATCACATCAGTTACAATGTGATATTTCCTTTTTTTTAAAGCATCTCCATTACATTGTCAGAATTGCACAGTTCCGCACATCTCTATATCTACAAAAGCCAGACCAAACAGTGCCCCCATCCCTGGCCCTCTCCATGAGGCCTTCAGCCCGAGTGAAAAGCTCAAGCTGGGAAAAGTGAGGGAGACAGAGGAACTTAGATCTTTCAAAAACATCCAATGAACCAGTTAAAGTACAAAAATGCTGAACATTGCAAAGAGGTCGTAGACGATGAAGCACTTGTGAAGCAGTGAACAGATTTGACACTTCAGTTTGAGCAGAATGTATGTATACAGGTTACATATGCCAATCTATCTGGCTGAAGGACAGTGAGTCAAGTTCTAGTTCACAGAGGAAACGTCTTCAAATCGAGGCACAGAGGACCAGTAGTGACGAGCACCTTGATGCGTGTTAATCTGATAGCGAAAGTCAAAGTTCAGAGTCCTGTGGCCGGTAAACTGAAGCAAATGATTCCAGTGCCTTGTTTGTCATAGCTGTCCCTACACCTCTCTTATGAAATCTGTGTGGATCAGCGGAAAAGGAGCAAGACTCGAGAGGAACAGTTTGTGAAAAAAGATCAACGTTAGAAATGCAAATGTTGAATTAAGGCATTGGATTTTTGCAATTCTTAAACCCAAACCCTGTTTCTAGCTTTGCCAACATCATATTTTTGGGGGTACCATTGCACTATATAAACAGGCATGAATCTAAAACCAGAGCTCAAATAAAAGTAAAACATGTTCTGGAAACCATGGCTTGGTTAGAGGGGCCAAGTCAACAAGGACTCAGGAAAACCTCATCTGATGAAGCAAAGCATGGAATACAAAGTTTGGTTTTAGGACTAAATAAATAACAAAAAGAAAAAGGAAAAAAAAAGATAGTGCTTAACAGCATTCTTCATAAAGACATTTTAAAAATATAGGAACATTAAATATTTTTCCCTTTATATTCATACATTTGCCATATTCGAGACAAAATAATGCCACAAGTTCCTCAACCTTTTTCCTGGTCGGTTAAGCATTTTCCCCATTACAGAGTTTGATAATAAAAAGTTAACCATCAGCCATATTCAATAGGCATATTTTTAAAGGTAAATTCATGGACATAAAAATAAATACATGTTTTAAAATAAAATTAAAATTAAAAACCCAGAAAATACTGTGGCTGAGATTGACAGTTTGAGGGCCACCTCATCATAACACACATCATGAGTGCCCTTAGAGGACCGAGTTATCTCCTCCTGCCAGTATGGTGTCAAATCAGCTATGACTGGATGTGCTTACTAAGCACTTCAGTACTCAGAGGGCTGATGCCTTGACAGAATGCCAACTAGTGCCTCCCGTGTTGTTATGGGATAAACTAATACTCAGGAGGGCTCCTCTTTGAATGACATCCTGATACAATATTCAGAAAGCACCTGGTGAAAAAAATCCAGTGTGACAGGACAGTAACAGTGTGACTTTCTCCACTGATAAGGTGTACGGGGGCTGTGGCACTTGTAAACACCTGCCCTTCATGCAATTACTTTATTTAGAGATGGCATTCCCATTTCCAACTGCGCAGGATGGAGGCACAGATAGTGGTGAGGAGGAGAGGGCCGTTTAAAACCACAGGGACATGACGATAGTCATTTTGTTAGGGTTACAGAGCACTTCACGCTTGATCAGACACACAGAGATCCACTTGGACAGGTAGTTAGGAGGCACAGCTTTCATTTTCTCCCTTTAAACACCAGGCCAGTTCAGCTTCCTCCATCTCACCCAACCACCATCCCACCCCCCCAAAAAAAAAGAAAAGAAAAAAAAAAGTTTAAGTACCCATTTACGAGGAGTCACTTGGTGCGGAGAGCTTCAACACTTTATCGATCCGTTTTTCTGCCAAACGACTGACCAAGAGTGGAGAGTTAGGGGCATATTGAGAGACAGGTACACAAACCTCTCTCCCTCTCTCTGTTCCCCCTTAGGAGAAAAACAAAGAGAAATCGCTCTGTGCACCTTTTTGCGTAGTTTGAGCATTATGTGTTCGCTCTCTCCCTCTCATTGAACTGTGGATATAGAGAAAGGAGAGACAGAGAGAGAGAGAGAGACAGAGAGACAAGCACAAGTGGGTTGATATCTGTCCAGTGGGTGGTTTTCTCAAGAACAAGCAGGTAAGGCACTCACTTCTGTTAGTCGTAAATGAGGTTGGAGTCAGGGCAACAGTTGCTAATGAAAAGTCAATCAACTCAGAATTGCTTTTGCCATAGATCCATGATACACTAAAGGCGAAGATGTCTAAGTGGGCTGCTTAAGATTACCCTTACCTTGATGGACCCCCTTATCGTGGCCATCCCACTTTAAAAAAAAAAAAACCTCACTATGTGCATCACTGCTGATGTCCATTAAAACAGGAAAGGGCTTTGAGAAGCATTCCACTTACGATTGCACTGAACTAGCTACAACTAGTTGATAATCCTAACAGCGGTTGTCCCTGTCAGAATCTAGCTGAGGCAGTTCATAAGAAATTGATCTAAGAGATGAATCATGGCAGGTAAAGAGAGTATTAAGAGGTCAGTCTGAATATTGGGAACCAGCAAAGGACTAAACTGCCCTATCTATCCACACACACACACACACACACTGAGTGAGTGAAAGGTCCTTATCCTCCTCGGCACACTACGCCTGCCCTTCACGGCTATGTTGTGCTCCCAACTCACATACCAGTGGAATAAGTATTAGTAGTCGAGGAAGGGAGTCTCATTTGTGACAGATGAGCCAGTGATTCACTGCCACTGTGTCCTCCATTCCACAAAGCTGAGAGCGTTGAGCGGGGGATGGGGGGGTGGAGGGCTTTTAAATCCAAGAACATAATTACAGATGCAGGCCAAAACTGTTATCAATCTCTCCATCACATAATGACGTCCTTCTCCTCTCACCTTGCAAGACGGGTACAGAAAGTGTGAAAGAGGAGTAGCGGGAGCCTGGACTGTGAGATTTGCATTATAGGCCCTCTATCAAGCCACAGGGCACGTCAGAGGCTATGTGCTGCGCCGCAGCATATGAGGACTCTCATGCTTGCAGCAGTCGGTGCCATCTGGATACCACGCAAAAGGCCAGTGTGATGCGAGCGAAGGGGAATCAGACTTGCCTTTTTCCTCACACCCGCGCACAAGCACTGCTCAGCCGTGGGCGCGCAGAGCGCACAAGCTCGTCAAAGTCTGCATGTACTTTATGCAGACGTCCATGCATATGCACACAAACACATGCAAACCGACTGCCAATAAGGACAGGAAGTGTGTGGGATTGTAATTACCCAAGATTCTCTTTGCTTCCTTATTCCACATCCAGGTGTTTGTGTGTGTCTGCGCGCGTGTTTGTGTGTGTCATTTGTATTCTCCCCTTAGGGGCTTTTGGGTGGAACATGCAGACACAAACTAATGCAAATGTACATACACACACACAAGTAGAGTTACATAGAGAGAAAAGAATATAGCACCCAAAACAAGGGCTTTATTGTGCAGCATATGGAAATCGATTCGACTAATTTTTCATATTTGCGTGTGGTTTGTGT
>OMLC01043239.1:0-13727 GCA_900302585.1 Regalecus glesne | reverse complement strand
ACCACATCAACACAATTGGGTACCTGTGGAGGTCTTCAGGAGAGATGGCAGTGGAATGTTTAACTAGACTGTTCCACACAGGGTTCAAAGTGGGGAGGGTTCAAGGTGGAGGTGGGGTCACACCAAGGATCAGCTCTGAGTCAGGGAAGGTTTACAGATGGTGGTGAGACCAGCTATGTTGTCTGGTGTGGAGACAGCAGCACTGACAGACAGAAAGGAGGTGGAGCTGGAGGAGGTGAAGATGCTGAGATTTACATTGGGAGTGATGAAGAAGGACCAGATCAGGAACCAGTATATCAGAGGAACAGCTCAGGGTGGAGGGTTTGGAGACAAAGCCAGAGAGACCAGACTGAGATGGTCTGGACATGTGTGGAGGAGAGATGCTGGTATACTGGGAGAAGGATGCTGGTATACTGGGAGAAGGATGCTGGTATACTGGGAGAAGGATGCTGAATATGGAGCTGCCAGGCAAGAGGAGAAGAGGAAGACCAAAGAGGAGGTTTATGATGTGGTGAGGGAGGACATGCAGGTGGCTGGTGAGACAGAGGAAGATGTAGAGGACAGGAAGAGATGGAGATGATGATCTGCTGTAGTGCCCCCTGGTGGGAGCAGCAACAGCCTTCAGTTAGTGCTGTCTTTGCACCATGCGAGGTGTCTTTGTCTCGTATCCCAGCATGTGCTGTATGTTACAGTGAGATAGCCCAGACAGATCTCCATGGAGCTGCACATTGGCAGAGAATAAAGTCATCTGGTTCTTACACAAACATACGTTGACACACCTCTTCCCCAACCTCCTGCTCTCTCCTTCCCCATCCTCCATCTTTTTCCCTCCCTCCCTCAGCATACACGCTCCTTTCACCTCACCTGAGCTCGGACACCGGCGTCTGAAGTCCTCCTTGGTGAGCAGACAAAGGGCTCGTCCGTTCATCTGAAACTGCCCTCTGTCCAGCCTCCGCAGTGAGAACTCCCTCTGGGCCCACTGTAGCCAGTGGGCGACGTCCTCCTTATCCCAGAGGGACGGGTTTATTCCTGGGGAACACACATACAAGTCATGTACAGAGTTGTCTACACCGTGTGGTCACGGTCTCTGCAGCCTCACACCCCAGTGAAACCAAGCTGCAGGTCTTTCAGGTAAACCAGGGTGCATCCTGGAGCCATCAGGAGCGTCAGGACCCCTGCCAGCCAGGCGACTGTTACTTACTGAGCTGCCCAGGTAGATGCCACAGATCCTTCCGGGGGACAGAGCAGGCCCAGGGGAGCTGCATGGGAAATGGAGGCACAGCAGAGGGACTCACCACATGCTCATCATCACATGACTCCAAGAGTGAGAACAGAAACCACTCATTCCTCTATTCCCCTCAGACCCTGCATGTCCATACATGAGCACACACACAAGCAGCGTCCTTTCTCACACGCACGGAAAGCGCGGCACCTGACACGTTCAACTGATCTAGTTTCGCTTTGTCGCCGAGCAGGACACCAGGACACCAGAATCCTGGTGTCCTGCTGTCCTGCTGTCCTGGTGTCCGGTCAGGGAACACTCACGCTGGGGGACTTGTCCGGGGCTCCGGTCCAGGATCGTCCAGCACACCGGGCGCTCAGCAGGGACGCGTCCCCACTCATGACGTCAGGTCAGAGCTCACCTTCAGCGACGTCGACGGTGAGTTCCCCCACATGCCCGGAGCCCCCAGGGAGCCGCGCCTCAGTGTGGGGAGGGACGCAGGTACAGCAGGGCTCAGGTAGGGCCGCGGAGAGACTGACCAGAGACCCCCGCAGAGAGGAGCGCAGCTGTGGCCAGGCGGTGTGACGTGATCCTGACTTCCGGAAAACGAAAACGAAACAAACAGCGGTGACAAAGGGGGGGGGGCAGGTCAGCTGCGTCACGACGACCACTGCCTCCAAACACAAGCCTCCCTTAACTTTGCCTGGTTTAATTTAACCTAATTTAGCCTAGCTTAATTTACTAGTTTAATTTAAACTAATTTATTCAAGTTTAATTTAAACTAATTTAGCCTAGCTTAATTTAACCTAATTTAGGCTAGTTTAACTCAACATGTCCTGGCTCACAGCGTGCACGGGTGTGCGTGAGCGATAGACAGACTGACAGATGCAGAGACGGACAGACAGACAGACAGACAGACAGACAGGTCACAGTTCTGCGCTTGCATTCTGCGCACACGGAAGTCCGTCACTAGTCAGGAGCGCCGCCGACGCAGCAGCACACCAGGTACAGTTGCTCCTCGCTGGCGGGTGTCGAGGGAGGTGTTCAGAGTGGTGCCAACGGAACCCCGAACTTCGTGGACCTCATTCAGCAGAAAGTTACATGGAGCTGAGCTGCAGCCAGCCCGGGCCACAGACTGCCCAGCTGTCTCGTCGCAGTGGGGCCATAGTAGTACTAGTGCTGCTAGTAGTGGGTAGCACTAGTACTTCAGAACTGGGCATAGCTCAGGAGGCAGGGTGGTCGTCTGGTAATCAGAGATTTGTGGTTCGATCCCTGACCCCAGCAGAAAGCATGTGGAGGTGTCCTTGAGCAAGACGCTGATCCTGTGGCTGCCGCCGGAGCGCCATGCTGCGTCTTGGCTCTCTGCTCCTGTACAACACAAAGAGCTCCATGCAGAGACGCCTTGGTCATCCCTGTGTTCCCTCAGGGGACACCTGCGGCGGGTGGGGAGCAGGACGGAGGCAGGGGGTAATCGTGCTATATGATAATAATATTATTATTAATAATAATGGCGCCTTTCCTGTCTCATGCTCAAGACATGTGGGTCGGTAAACTCGGCAAGGAGCTGGGCCACCCCTCCAGGTCGTTGCTGGGCTGGCTGGTTGGCAGGTTCCTGATACGACACAACAAGCTTCTGGAGGAGAACACGGTGAAGCTCTGTGATATCCAGCCCGGGGACACGGTACTAGAGCTGGGCCACGGCCCGGGCCTGGGTCTGCATTCAGCCGCCAGACTGGTGACCGGACCCACGGGCCGTGTCATTGGAGTGGATTATTCCCAGTATATGCACCAGGTGAGATGAAGGATGAGATGAACTTGTCCAGAGTGTTGATGGTCCACACAGCCGGGGGTTGGGGAGACCTGCCCTCACCTCATTTGGTTGGCATACATTTGAATGTACAGCCTATTGATTCTCATATGAAAGCTTTGGGAGACACAAGCTGAATACGGGTATGTTTGAGTTTCACTTCTGTGTACGGTACTCACACACCATTTAATTAGCACTGTTAATCTTGACTGCTGCCGCTAGAGGTCGCCATGACATCATCCATCTCCAGCGCACACGTTCTAGTCACACTTTTAATGGTGAAACATAAGTGATTCATGATCCAAGATCAATGATCCATGGTCTATGAGCCATTATCTATTATTATTATCTGACAAAATCCAAGTAACATGATGTAGGACTTTGGGGAATTATAATCCAGTTAAATCAGTTTTATTTGTATAGGCCATCATCACAAATTACTAATATGCCTCAGTGGGCTTTAAATTAACACAACATCCTGTCCTTAGACCCTCACACCAAACAAGGAACAACTCCCTTAAAAACCTTTAGCAGGAGAAAGAATAAGAAGAAACCTCAGGGAGAGCAACAGAGGAGGGATCTCTCTTCCAAGATGGACAGACATGCAATGGATGATGTGTACACAGAATAAAACAATTCACACAACACTGAGAGAGGATAAGAGAATCATAGCAGAATCACAAGATATATGATGATGATCATGATATTCTCCGTTGTGTGGAGATTTCTCTGAGCAGCTTTAACATTGTGCGTGCTGGTGTGCCAAAGACCAGAGGCTGTGCACATGCACGGCTGTACTTGTGTTTCTACATGCATGTGTGCAGCAGTGCACATACCAGGTGGAGATGTGCAGGTCCTCATACCAGCCTTGTGTGCATAGGACAAACTGTGCCAGTGTCACTCAGTTGCCTCGCGTAGCACTGAACACGTGTCGTCATCTCTTCTCCCCCACAGATGGCCAGTGAGAGTTTAAAGGAGCTTGTAGCCAGTGGGAAGGTGAGACTGTACCACTGCGACGCGGCGGCCATGCCTATGGCAGACAGCACCGTAGACAAGGTCTTCCACTGCAATTGCTACTACTTCTGGCCGGACCTGAGGAGAGGCGTCTCGGAAATACACCGAGTGATGAAGCCAGGTAGGAGACGGCTTGCCCCAAAACATGTCGGAAAACTCACTGGTTGGCTTGAATTTTGGGGTCTAGCTACAACCGGGTGTAAAACAGAGCAGGTGTGTTCTTGTGGGAACAACACACCAGTTCTTCTGCTGAATGTGTGCTGCACCTACAGCGCTCGTCTGCACACAACGTGAGCCTTCTGCTCCCTATCACTCACGCCTGAGATACTTGGGTTTCTTCATTACCCGTTTCCATTCACTCAGAGCTGCTCTGTCTGCCATGTGTACTCAGGACACAGGAATTTGACTTGGCAAGTCAGCAACAGAACATAAAATCACAAATGGGACATAAAAATGAAAATGAGCACATTAAACCCCAGATGGCTGGGAGCAGAGGGATAAATACTCTAAATAGACCGTGGAAGTGCCTTGGTCACAGCGTATGGCAGGGATGGTTTGGTGAGTCTGGGGATTAGAAGATGTGGCTCAAACGTCACTGATGAAATTGTTTCTCCTCCTATTCCCCAGGAGGTCTCATGGTGACCGCACTGGTGCAGAAGAGGGTGAATTTCTTTGCATCAAGAGGAGTGCTGCCGGCGGAGACCTCGTGTCCAGAGGCCTACATGGTGGCTCTGAGGGACACTGGCTTCACCGACGTCCGAATGGAAGACAGACAGGATGGCTACTTCACCTTCCAGGCCATCTATGCCACTGCCCTAAAGGAAGACACTGTGACTTCTGCCAAGATGCCATGATTATGAGGTGTCCGACTGAGTGCATCAGAGGAATGCTCTGTCATGCAGAAGGTAACAGGGGGAAAGGGATGAGCACTCTCAGCCTCACCTTGGAGGGTTGTTCCGATGATGATCCATGGTTACTGACATTTGATTAAACCTCCAAGTGCAATTAAAAGGAGCTCTTATGCAATAAAAGTAAACGGCAGGTGTGTTTTATTCAAGCTTCTGGCTGCAGCTAAGCCAACGAGCACAAAGGTCTCTCTCATACTTGCAGTTAGCTCACCGAGGGGTCAAAGCAAGGGCAAGACAATTTCATCCACATGTCCAGTTTCAAACACAGACGGTTGAGCCTCACACGAGGCTTTGACACTCGCTAAGTACGAACCACAGAACAACATGGCCCATTTGAAAAGACAGTTCTTGATACAAGAACGCCGACATGGCGCTTTGAATAGATCAGAAGGCCAAACTTCTCCACATGGAAGAGATGGCAGCAGGAGAAAGAGAGATTAATAGAAGGCACTCGCAAAGCTTCCACGTGACGACTAGATAAAAACTAAGGGAAGATGTCATGTACTCACCAGACTAGTGGATACATACTGGAGAATGACTGCCAGCAGGCCCTGTAACAGATGTAACACTGCAACTCATTTACCATCAGAGGGAATTCAACATGTTGGTCTACTGGTGCTTTTTCTGGAAGACGGGATCAGAAAGTAGAATATGTATTAAAGGATCCATTAAAGAAAAACATCTATTGACATTATCCTTTATACTCCTTTATCTTTTAACCTGCATTTCTCATCCTAAGATTTTTATGCCTCGTGCAAATCTCTTTGAATTGGAAGGACCAGCTCACACATGAACACCTGAGAAAAGAGGTTTGGTTACCACTTTGGTCGGTCCTCTAGATGGTAAAACACATGGAAGTGCTCTCTTGCTGAAATAAGGAAGAGAAGAAGAAGAAGATAAAAAAAGCAAAAGAAGACGAAGATGTATTTATTTGTCGGTGTTCATACCTATAATTAAATCTATTATCTGTGTCTAACCATCCTGGTCCCATCTAACCATACTATTAAATAGGATGGTTAGATGGGACCAACTCCAGTTTTTCTTCCTATTGCCTTGCTCAGGGGGGCAGAGAAAGGAGTATTACTCCTAACATGCACGTCTTTCTGATGGTTGGAGGAAACAGACACGGAGGGAACATGCAAACTCCAAAAAGAACGCACCTGGGATGGGATTCGAACCCGGGGCCGTCGTTTAGGGATGAAAGGTGATGACAGCCCCACAGCCCTTGGGGGACCCACAAAAACCCATGTAACCTATTATGTAGGCCTCGCTTTCTATGACTAAATCATTATGCATAAGATAATACTAATACTAATACATGATGATACATATGTTCCACGAAAAAAGTTGTTTGAAATCGATCTTTGGCAATGAAATGTAGGGGGGGGGGCCCACCAAATATTCTTCCAGGGGGCCCAAAATTCCTAGCAACGTCCCTGCCAGGAGCTTCTTGCTGTGAGACAACAGTGCATCACAGTGCCGCCATACAGACATTTAACAACGATAAGGAGGGCCTTCATATACAGCAACAGAACCAACAGGGCACCGCTCTCCTTGTCGAGCAGGTTGTCGAGCATCTAAAACGTAAAGAACAACGGTCAGAAAAAGAAAAGGCCTTCCCCTTAACAACTACATTACCCATAAGGCCTCTTTGATCATAGGGTTCTGACGTACCAGAGCGGGAAAATCCAAGCGTAAATAAGTGACGTAGCGTCCGCTCCCGCTCTGTTTACAGTCATTTAAGTGAATTTAGAGAGACTGACAGTCAAAAGAACAAGTTCAAAACAGCCCGATATACAAACCAGGTAAGCGTTTAAGGTCTCTGTGTTATGTTCTGCAATGTTTGTTTTGGTGAATTCTGATATCCGTACTTTGCATCGCCGTTTACCTGCTCCGTCTGAACGGCATTAGCAACAACACAACGTATGCTAGCGTCCTTGCCGAAATGAGTCAAAATGTCGTAATTCACAAAGACAATGTATGCAAGACTTTAACGTACGAAAGAAGACAAGATACAAATGTGTACGAAATGGAAATAACGACGTATTGGTCCACACGCAAGGGCACTCAAACAACTGTTAACGTGTTCCGTTTGGTGGCAGACGTGTTTCCCGTCCTTGGGTTGGTGCACACACAGAATGCAGAGGACCTCTCGATTGAATCGTGAGCTCCAGATGCTGAGCACAGAGCCTCCTCCAGGGGTGACATGCTGGCAGACCGAAGGACACATGGATGACCTCCGAGCCCGTAAGTAGTCACGACAAGCAAGTCGAATGTTGATCACCCAGCTGCTGTTTTTCTTATCTGTCTTCCTGCCCTCCCCTGTTTTTCAGAAATAGTCGGTGGAGCCGGTACTCCATATGAAGGGGGGCTTTTCTCCTTGGAAATTAAGGTCCCACCGAGGTAAATATTCTGTGAAGTATTACTCCTTCAAGGTTGCAGAAAGGTGAATCAGTTCATCTGGACACAACATCTATTGATAGAAACGCTGCATCACTTGTATCACAAAAAAGAGGGGAATCAGTTCAACTTCTGATCCAGTTGAACCGATTCACCTCTTTTTTGTGATTTCCATACCTGGATTATTGAGCATGCATCAAGACTTCATCACTCATACAGGTGACATTTTCAGTTTCATGTGACTGCAGGCATCCCCACCCTTATAAAGGATACAGTTACATAATGACTGAAACCGGAGATTAGTTTTATATACAAATTGGTGTGAGTATTATCTAGAGTTTCAGTTGTAATGAGTACTATTCACAGTGGATGGGGAAATAGTTGCAATCATAGCATTGAATTACATTTAGAATATTTTGACAATTCAGATTTTGCCATAGTTAAAATAAATTAAACTTATCTCTACTTTTCCTTATCCTCTCTGCTCTTTTCTCAGGTACCCTTTTGAGCCACCTAAAATGCGGTTCTTGACACCTATCTATCATCCCAACATTGACAATGCAGGACGCATCTGTCATGACGCTCTTAAACTCCCACCCAAGGTTGTAACAATTCTGAAACAAACTCAACTTTTTTCTATTTCACATTCACCATAGTCTGAATTTTTCTCTGAAATTGACATTGTCAATTATCCATCCTTGAGTAGAGATGTCCACAGTTACTTACCTAACTTTCTTTTCAGGGTGCCTGGAAACCATCCCTCAATATCTCCACAGTTCTCACCTCCATACAGTTGCTGATGGCCGAACCCAATCCAGATGACCCACTTATGGCTGATATAGTAAGACCTGGTCATACATCACACGACACTGAGTATAAACGCATTGCATTTAGAACATGCCTCTTGCCATGATTACGTCAACACACAACAGATCCCATCATTTTGGTTGTTTTACACAGCCAGGTTATTCAAAATTAATTCATGGAACTCATAGTATTAAGTGTTTTCAACATTAGTTTTACCTTTACATATGACAGTTTGTGGCAATTTTTTGTTCACAAAATTATGACTTCATATAAAGAAAGACATGCTAAGAAATTGCAGGCTGTTGATTATACGGTTGTAACACCCTTCATGCTGTTGGGCCACTGGTTCTATTGAACCACGATGGTCTGTTTAATCATTGGTTTTCTGAAAAAAATTATAATTGCTTGCTGGTAGTCCAAGGAGTCCAATTATGGCATCCCTCCCCTTCAACGGTGTGTTCGTCCACCATGGTCAGAGGTGGAGACATTTTTTACTGGGCTAGCCAGCAGCACTAAGCTGTGAGCGAAAGGTTAGAAAGTAGGCGAGCGGGAAGCAGGCATGCATCTTCCCACTGACTACTACACTAGAGGCATCACATCACCTGGTCTAACTTGTGTGTGCACATAATCTCTCATAGTGTTGCAAGAGTGAGAAGCATTTGGCTGTCTCACCACATTGATCTCACTATTATTCCTGAGTAGCTTTTGAGGGCATGATTTTGATTTGTTTCATTTGCTGTATACAGTTTACTTGCCCTTGACATAAAATTCACCCACCAATAGCAAAATTCTGTTTCTAATACTACTTAATACGGCTTATACTTGGTTAACATAGTAAATGGAGTTTTATTGAAATGCACGGATTCATCCTTTTTCTGAAGAAATTAGATTTCACTGCAGTCAATACATTAAATGTATGTACGTAAAATCAAGCAGGAAATTTGTTGACATTTTGGGAATCTGAAACAATTTTCTGCATTTGCCGTGACTGCGTCTGAGACTTACTAAAGCAAGATTAGCTGTTTGATATTATTTTCCTCCAACAGAAAACAATATTCTCCGATGTCTTGATGCATGCTCAATATTCTCCGATCATTTCAATTTGCAGCGTTTGGTATTTTGATATATCTGATCTTTCCAACCGCTTCCTGGACAGTGCCAATTAACTTAATGACGTTTCTTGACTGCAGTCATCAGAGTTCAAATACAACAAACTGCTTTTCCTGGAGAAGGCCAGAAAGTGGACAGAGAAATATGCCATTGACAAGAACACGGTAAGCTTCACTGAAGTAATAAATATGGTTGAAGTGGATTGAAAGCCAGTTAGATGACACCAGTGGTCTCCAAGCAGCTTCCATTGAGAACTTTTTGCATGTAGGCTTTTCCAAAATTCCTACCAAACAGATCACCAAATAATTTTACTAATTGGATCCCCTTTGTGGCAGAACTGTCATGTTAAGCAAAAACCTACTGTTCTATGACCAATGCTACACTTGTGGCTGTGGTTGCTGTTTGCTGCCACAAGGTGGTGTTGAAATTTAACGGGGTATTGGTTGTCTACTTGGTGTTTCATGTAGAAAAACCTTTTGATCATGGCATTACACTTATTGAAACTTTACAAACTTACAGTCAGTCATTTACATGTTATTTTTTGAGATGTTGAAAGAAATGCATTGTCCAGAAACCAACATGGTGTGACTGGTTTTCAGGGATTAGCAGAAAGTGACAAGGAAAATTCTCCAGACCAGACACAGCATTCCCGCAAGAGAGAGGCTCCCCGGGAACTGCAGCAGACTGAGGAGAGGCCACAGGAATTTAAGAAAACCTGTTTGTAGACCACGGTTACATCTGCTTATCAAAGTCGACATGTCTCTGCGACACACCGTAAGTGTTTGATGGTGCGTGGATGTCTACTTCAAACCAGCAGCCACATTTTATTGTTTTATTGGTGGGAATCAGTTGTTTTTTCTTCTTTCTGTGTAAATACTTTTAATTCTGTACTCGCACATTTCCCTCATCGATGTAAACTATGTACGCATCTCTATGTGTGTAAAGCTGCTTTCTCTTTGTTAACTTAAATATTAAAGATTTAGAGCCATTGCTTGAAAGTTGCTTATTTTCTTTCTCTATTTTCTTTAAACATCACCGGTTTTGCTTGAGAGGTGCAAGCAAAACAGTCAATAATCAGACACCATTACACTATTGGTTTTATTCAATCATTTGTTTGCCTATTGTATACAAACTATGTACACCCAAAATATCAACTCAAATATTTGTTTTTACAAACTAAAAAGATTTATTTCTTATATAAAATTATATATTTGCTGTATGTATCATGAAAAGGGAGACAAACACAAGACTATAGTAAATCAATAGCATGCTAGTTCAGAGGTAGTTACATTGGTATGTACATATTGCTAGCCTACTTTGAGAGTTTCATCTTTATAAGATCCGAGCTAAATCCCATTCAGTCTGTTGTGACCGCTCGCCTCGTGTCAGCAGAGGCTGCAAAGTCATCCGAGACGAAACGTTTTGTAAACTGTGTGTGATATGTTCCCTGTTGGCATATTGCTGTCATTAACATTTTTTATCATAAAAGCTGTAAATAATTACTGCATCTTAAAATGACATTTCTGTTGAAACAATAGCTTACTCTGCTTAAATGACCTGGTTTGTGTTCTGATGAATCCCTTTATTTGACATAAATCTTAGCAATGAAATAGAACTTATATTCCAAAAAACAAAACTCCGTTTAACAAACACGTGACAAAACAAGCTACCACCTCTCTAGTATCACATTTTGATATAGACACACTTTGAAACTCTATTGGTTCTATTAAAACCTCTCTGGCTACATCACTGGTCTATCTACTGCTCAGATGTTCCTTGAACTTGAAGCATTGATAGTAACATGTCTGCTCATCATAGAAATCCACGTTGACATGAACATGATGTCATGTCAGTCCAGTTTTTTCTATGACAAATGGTTCATCTTAAGTCTTTCAAATGAAGGTCACCTGTTTTTTTAATGTCCATTCCTTCAGAGTCACTTGCTTGTGTTCATAGAAACCTCTATAGTGTTTTTTTTGTCTCTGTGCAGACCTGTTAGGAAGAGATCTGAGACTACACTGATAACTCCAGGGCTGGTCTTTGTTGGCGCTGTGTGATGATGGTCCAGAATAGTCTCTGTAGTGTCCCAGCTAGCCGGTCCATCAGTTGGCTTGGTGGTTCAGGGATGAGAGGTGATGGAAGGAGGCATGAGGGTGTGGTATGGAGGACAAGCATTGTTGTTTGCCTCTTGCTCCAAGCTGCTGAAGCACTCTTCATCTCGCAGGGTCCCTCTGTCTGGTGCTCTGTCTCTATCTCTGCCACTGGGAGAGGGTGTCTGGCAGGGGATGAGAGGAACGGACGGGGAGGAAGAGGAGTTGGAGGTGCAGTTTGAAAACCGGATCGGATCCAGCTGGGGTTGGAGGGATGACCTACCACTATACAGGGTATCGGCATCACCAATGGACACTTGTGTGGAGGAGATGGAGCAGGAACTCTTCTCTGTCTCCACAGAAACCAGCGAGTCCAGGGTGCGGTCCCGGTGCAACTGCGGGTGTGCTTTTGTGCGGGTCCAGAAGAAGTGGGATTGGTCTCGTGTGAAGAGGAGGAAAAGGAGTGGATTGAGGCAGGAGGGAAGTGGCTGAAGGAGCAGGAGGACTGATTTGAGCACCTCCTCGCCGAGCGAAAGCAGGCCTAGCAGGGAGCAGAGAGAGAGGAAGGCCACTGGAACGTAGAGGAGCCCATTGGTGAATATCAGCCAGGCGACATGCTTGATCATAGCACAGTCCCACAGGCCCTCACATTCCCTCCTGAGCAGCTCCCAGTAGAGGCGAATGTAGGAGCCAGTGACGATGAGAAGACACAGAGTGTTCATCATGATGAGCGCCAACGGGAAGCCCAAGGACGAGGAAGGCCGTGAAGACGGGGGAGGCAGTGGGGAGGGCAAGCAGAGTGGAGAGGACCCATACTCCCCTACTCCTACCAGCGGGAGGGAGGCCAGGGTGAGGGAAAGCGTCAGGCAGAAAAGTGCACATGTGCGAACACTCTTGAGTGATGGTGACTTGCCATAGGCCCGGGCGCATGTGACACTCACACCACACTGCACAGCTGCCAGGGTCAGCAGGAACACACTGGACTCAGATGCAAACACCCACACCCACCCGGTGGCCTGGCACCCTGGACCACTCTCCCAGCGGGCGCCGTGATGCCCAAACTCCCCTAATGTGAGTGCGTCCACCAGGGCCAGGGTGCATGTGCATACACCTGTCAGCAGGTTGGAGGCTCCCATGCATGCCACTGTGAAGCGGAGTGGGGAGAGGAAGCCGGCTGAACCCAGCAGTGAGAGCAGCAGCAGGGAGTTCCCCAGCAGAGAAAGCAGAGATATAGACCAGAGACCCACACGTACCAGCCAGCTGCCCAGGAGAGAGTCACAGGGACGGAAAGGACCTGCAACACAGAACACGACATCTTCAGCAACACATCATGCTGACGGAGATACTCGCAGTGGTGCTTGTCAATGTAGATTACGAGACTAGTGTCCTACCTATGGAGCTATGCTGCCCCTATGGATGTGTGGATCAGTCAGATTAGCTGGCGCAGGGTTAGAGAATTAGATTTCTATTCGTGTTACCTGGGACGGGTGTGCATTGAACACTGGTCTGCAGTTTGGATTCTTCTATTTCTAGCTGGAACTCCTCCAGGTCAGGGTCATCTGGAATGAAACGTAGTCAGAGTCACAGGTTAAAGAAAACCTTTATGGTACAAGGCCAGCTTGGTCCATTGTGCATGTATGTGTTTGGCTGTGTGCTACAGTGTGAAGCAGACGAAAGAGGATCCAAGATGATTTTGCAACGGTATGAGAAATCTTTACTCTGGAAGGTAATTGGTATTTGCAGATATTCTATCCATCATCAAGGCTGTTTTTGTAACAATTAAGGCTGAATAAATCCTCATCAGCCACGCTGCATTCATCTTGCCTTAGTCTTCTTTTCCGTAAGCGCAGCCCGTGTCTCCTCTCAGCTTTAATGGTTTTGATTCCAGCTTAACTCCAGTTTAGCTGTGTTCTAATGTGCCCGAGACAGGAATGTGAGGGCTAAACATGTGGGGAGTAAATGTGCATGCGACAGCTGCCAGGTAGCTGTGGTTTCACTGAGGCTCCGACATGTTTCAAACAGCCCCGTGTCAACATGCGGAGACAGAAATAGATCTAGATCCTTGGGTTTGGCCTTTGGCACTGACTCGGGGCCTTTGGCTTCCAACAATAACTTTACCCCTTACCCTCGAAGCTTTGCAGGTGTGTGGATAATATGCGTGCACGGGAGTGTCACTAATGCATAAGCAAACATGTTGGCGTTCCCTTACAGTGTGTGTCCCCGTGAATAGGGTACATGGCCACAGTCCTCTTATGTAGGTCCTCATCACCGTTCCCCTGCTCCGTGTCCCATTGGCTTGCTGACTTGTAGCTGTCACATGATCCATACATGCAGCACTGGTAGGCATAGGGCATCTCGATCACCCTGGA
>OMLC01043238.1:0-14829 GCA_900302585.1 Regalecus glesne | reverse complement strand
ACTTCCTTTTTTCTCTGATCTCTTTATTTCTGGCTGATCAAATGTGAGTGAATGTGTGCCGCAACCTGAAATGATGGTTTTCTTCTGTACCGATACTCTCACAGCCAAACTGGTCAGTTTATAAAGCTGAAATGTGAGGACGGGGGAAATTGTATGAGAACAGTTAAGAGGCCTCCCTATGTTCAGTACATCTATAAGTCATGGAGTTGGGTGTTAGAATCCCAGCTGTACTGTCTTCCAACCACAGCCAGAGGTCCATAGTTAGTGGGTCATAACTGGCTAAGCCTCACATGGGTATAAGGGTTAGGTTGGATAAAGTATTCTGGGTTCACTAGTGTCCCCCTCTGGGTCGTCCAGGCCTCTTGGTTAAGTGAAGGGAAAGTACTCTGCTTCATTCTCCTCTGACGGCCAAGCACTGTGCTTTCCCCACCAGACCATGATGTGTGGACTAGTGAGGGCTAGTGGTCATGTGACTTGGAGGAGACACATGCTACCACTTCCTCCTTCCTGTTGACCCAGGAGTAAGCAACTCGGGGAATTCAGGTGGGAAAAAACGGGGATGGAATTTAACCCCCCCCCAAAAAAACAACAAACAACAACAAAGGGTGTCAAACCTCTTCTGCAGACAGTTAACATGACGGCAGATATGTGGAACAACCTGTACCTTAGCCATCCATGACCGGGGCCTCAGGTTCGTCTTGTAGCGTTTCAGGGCATCCCACAATCTTCTCTGTGCTAAATTGGATTGAGAGGAGAGAAAGAGAGTCTTTAAGATGTGAGCGTCTCCCTGACATGGGGAATGATGTACTTTCAGTGAGCCTGTCGGAACTCGTCTCCACCCAAGGGAGACGTGCACTCCGACGTGAACGTCTTCAATCAAAAGCAGTCAGGTCAGACTAACCCGGTTTGCTGATGCCGATCTGCTCCAGGTCGGCCTCCTTGACATAGGCAAAGTGCTCGATGCGGGTGATGTTGAGGCCATCGCGGATGCGCAGGTAGAACTTCTCAAGCTGGACCTCCACCAGGAGCTGGTACAACCACTGAGTGTCCTGGTCCATCAGCATCACCCGGCCTGCCCGGCACCGCCCGCCTGGAGGCAAAGAGGACACATAAGCAACATTCCAGCTAACCATGAACCTTAATCATCAATTATTCTATTGATCATTATTACTTTGACTAATCAATTAGCCATTTAGTACGTTACATGTACTGATGAATACTGATGTTGTTTCAGAGTCCAAAGTGATGTCTGAAAATGGTTTCCTTAGTCTGGCCAAGAGCCAAGAAAAGCCTTAAATACTCATTTCATAATGGAATCGATCAGAGGAGGGCGAGCAAACCAGATGACTTATGAAACTCCAGCCAACAATGTTAGGATCCATTTAATCCACTGCCAACATTGTAATCAATACATTCTCCATCCATCCATCATCCATCTTATCCAAAGTCAGGTCCTGGAGCCATGCTGGAGCCTATCCCAGTGCTCACTGGGTGAAAGGCAGGGAGACACCCCGGACAGGTCACTACTCCATCTCAAGGCTTGAGCAGTGAGGGGTTAAGTGTGTTGCTCGAGGGCATTTTGACATGCTTCCTGTAAGGACCGAGGATCAAACCATCAATCAATAGCAATAGATGACAGAAGGAGAAGAGGGAGAGAAGAACATGTGATGGAGGAGGTGAAGGGAGGAGCAGGAAACAAAGGTGGAGCATGTTTTCTTTCACTTCTCAAGCAGAGCAGCAACAGTTTCAACACCGGTGCTGGTGGTGGAGGGGCTGTGAGTCACCTCAGACACGGGAGACGATCATGTGTCAGAAAATCCTGCACCAACGTCACAAAGCCAGGCATGGAAATCACAGCCTGCCATGTGACGGGGTACCAGTTCTACCTGATCCTTTGACATGATGCTTATGCTGCTATGCATGCAAAAAAAGAGATGCAAGGTGGAAAGGAGACACACGTGCAGGAAGTGCCTCACAGAACAACAGACTGTGGATGAACGTCACGGACAGCTGCAACATACACTGTTTGCCCTCCGGTTCCCCTCATGTCAACATGTTAAATGAAGACAACTACCACACTATGACAACCTTCTCAAAATGATCCACCCTCCACTCGGCTCGCCCGGGAGTGGAGGAGCCAGGCTAGGCCTTTCAGCATTCCTGAAACAAAAGCCCTGTGAAGAAGAGCTCACCGGGACTTTGTCATGTAATAGAGGTGTTTGATGGCTCTCAGACTGATAAACACGATTCAGAAAACAATGTCAGTTACACACGTACACACACAAACACACACAGCAACAAATTAAGACTTGTAAATATTACAAATGCAAGATGGGGCTAGCCCAGGCACGAGCTGCATTTTGCATAAGTCAATTTCCACGCACACCTCCCGAGCCAACACCCAATTGTAATTTCCATCAGCCTGATTCTAAGAGACCACCCTTCAGCAAAGATCACAAATAACCAAAGTCGGTTTATTCGTACTGGCTCTGAGATCCTTCTCCTGCATCTATGTACGGACGGATGAATGTTTAACCCACCAGTGGAATGCTGAATAATGCTCTCAGCACACTGGCATGTGTGACTAAGGATCTTTGAGTCCAGTAAATGTTACACACCAGTCACCTGTAAGAACTGCAGGACCTCGTGGTAGGCTTTCAACATCCAAGCAATGAAGACCAAAGTTGAATCCAAGTTAGTTGCAGCCGGTTGGTTACCAGTGGTACTTTTGTTTAAGTGGTTTCTGTTGTCATCTATGATGACCGCTTCCTCTGAGTGCACCGAAGACCAAACACAGTTACAACTGGTGGGGCATGTTTTCCAAAGGCCCGACAGACTCTTCAAAATCACTCCCTGATAGAGAGATATCACTAGATACGGTTCAACATCTCATTACAGGGAGATACATGAATCTCAATGACATGAGATTTGTGACTCAATGATAGAAACAATTGCACACTGACTCACAAACTGAGTAACAGGCTGATAAATTATAATAGCAGTGGTTCTTACCCACCAATAAAAGGTGTGTCACTTGAAGGAATCACCAAGGCTGTGGAGAAATTTCTTCTTGCAGGACAGCCAATCAGTCATGAATCTGTGGGCTTAAGAGCAAACACATACATGTACTTCAGTGGACTATATATTAGGCTTGGGCAGTGTTGACGAAAGTCAAACGTCACAATACATCTATCCACCATCAAGTACTTATCCAAAGTGGGGTTGCAGGGTCATGCTGGATATATATTAAAATGTCATACTCTCAACCCTCCTTTCCTCCCACGTAGAAAATCACAGTACATGTGCCAGAATTTACAATAACTACAATATACAACCCCCTAGCTTCTTCCACATGGAGCATTAGGTTTCTTTGAGCAAAATCGAGGTGACAAGAATGTGACCTCTCTCAGCTAAACTCTGGCGGATTACCTAAAGGAGAAACCCAAACGTGCAGAAAACAAAATCCCGTCCAACTCAGAGACGCGTTGATGAGAATAAAGTCAATGGTTTGAATGAGTACGAGTCAAACTTCACGACTGGATGAGTTTGTTTTAAAGCCCGTCTGAAAGTCTTTTCAGTCGAGCCCAGAGACATACCGTACAAATAGAAAACCAGCCGCTGACCCTCTGTTAGTCTCTCACGGATCCAAACCCGGACTTCTTGCACACACGGGGGTGGAAATAATCCATGTTGGCACTCGGCCCGCAGGCAAAAATCTGTCCTCCACTAATAAAGAATTAAACGTTTCATCAGATCCACCTCTTATTGTAATGTCAGTGTTGGGTTTCAAACTTCTCGGATGTTTTTAGCAAAACACGAAAGTTCATCCAGTTGGTGAACTACCTGTGTTTTCCACTGCGCTCGCTGCCTCTTCCGGGTTTGGCTGCTCCCTGACTCCTCCCCCTTCCCCTATCACCACCTGCAGACACCTGACTGACCCCACACAGCCGGGGGACACCGGAAACGGCTGCACCGCTGGCCCCGGTGTAAGTAATTCCCCAGATCCCCCCTGAAATAGTAGGTAGGGGCCTGGAAGTTGAGAGAGAGAGAGAGAGGGTCTGATCATGGCTGAGGGAGACGTGTATATATCTCAAAGCGGTGCCCCCATCCTTGTTTCAGTCCCTGAGCTACATGGGCAGTGTTGTTGCCTCATGGCAAGAAGGTCCTGGGTTTGAATCCCACCTCAGGTCCGTTCTACGTGGAGTTTTCATGCTCTCCAGAGTCTGTGTGAGTTTCCTCCAGGTGCTCCGGTTTCCTCCCACCATCAAAAAGACATGCATGGTAGACTCAATACTCCTGCCTGTGCCCCTGAGCAAGGGGAGAGGAAAAATATCTGGAGTTGGTCCCTGGGAGCTGCGGCTGCTCACTGTTCCTATACAGTAGGATAGGCTAAATGCAGAGGACAAATTCGTTCCATGTACAATGACAAATAGGGTTGAATTCTTCTTCTACACGGGCATAAGGGTTGTCAGGTGGGGCAGCTTCATCTGAGGGAGGGGATGTATTTGGTATACTGAGAGAAATCCCCTGACTCAAAAGCAGTTCAACACCAACATCTGTCTCACTCCTATGTGTCTTGTGTGAGACGACAACTGAAACCGGCCACCAGCTATGAGTCAAATGATGAAACCCAAATGCCTTTTTCTCCATCCTCCATACCAGATCCTGCAGAGCCAGTTGGACGAGATGTTTCCCTTTAGCGTGGTTATCAGCCAGTATGCAAACCCGGAAGTGCAGTCGAGGACCACCCCAGATGTCGGACCTCCTGCACACAACATGACTGAGCTCCTCCTCCCTGAGTTACTAACTCTACAATAGGGCCGATGTGGCACCCATACAAAGGGTCCTGCAAACAGGAGTGGCAGCAGAGATTCATGTTCACCCTGACCGTGTCCCGGGAGCCTTTCATGGTGCTGGAACAGAGCTACATGATATCATCTCTAGCCGTTAGGACAACACACGGCCTTTATACTGATGCATGTCCTGCAAGGTGGCCCTGTGCCGGTGGCATCGGACATTCACAAGGTGCTGATTGACCCGACCGAGTGTCATTTCTCCCTTATTCCACAAAGCCCTCCAGAGAGAGATCATGATCTCTTCCACGGAGCCGTGGGTAAAGGAGAGTGGCCATTTGTTATGTCGGCTGATCAGAATTGAATTATTTTGATTATATGTTTACCGTAATGTCCAGCCCTTATTTATTACCTGGTGCCTTTCAGAACAGTGTCACAATGTGCTTTACGTATAACATACACTGATAATGACACAACGTGATAACTAGATGAGTTGTGAGCTGAGTCTCAGGGGCCGATACAGAGACAGTGGGAGCCCAGAGTCTCTCGTTGTCTTGACTGATGCTCTGCTGAAGTTCAGATTCTCTGGCCAGAGTCTCTTGGTATCAGTTTACAGCGTGAGAACTTGTCTTTTCAGCTCTGTGTGTGTGTGTGTGTGTGTGTGTGTGTTGTGTGTGTGTGTGAGAGAGAGAGGGAGGGGGGAAGCCAGAGAGGATGGGGCCTGCTTTGAACCATGCAAAATATAAAATGAGCATGGAGATTAATGACAGCTTAGATATGAGTCAAATGTGAGGCAATGGGTTCAAGAGAATGTCCAACAGGTGCACATGGTGCTGCGTCTTCTTATTACTGCTCATCTGCTATATTTCTATTTCTACAAGCTGTATTGGTGATTCGTTTTCCAATTTTCACACGGTAGCTTTTTCTCTCTGTCACAAGACATTACCCAAGAACTGTTCAGATCAATGGATGAGGAGAACATGAGAAACTACAGGTCATAGAGTTACGGGCTGAGATGGAGGGATTGGTAGAGAACTCGTGTTTTTGTCTAAAACCAAATTCAGAGCTTTGGGAGTCTCGAATAAAGTGAATGAAAAGAGGAAGAAGGTCACAAACCAAACAAATTCTCCTTTTCAGCAGTCATAAAGAAGACAGAATAAATCAGAGGAGTTACTTATTGTCCGTAAGAACAACAGTGCTCTCTAGCGTTCAACTCTGGTAAAGCCAGTTGGTCAAATGACGTCATCATTAAGCGACAAAACATAGTTTCTCCCAAGACTAAAAACGCTATAAATTCGCTGTCGTTTTGAAATATGATCGGAGTTTTTTTTAAGCAGTTGAGGGACACCTGATTGGAATTCATAATTACATTAAATAATTATAAAATCTCGAAATCAAAGTATCCGGAATCCGAGAAAGGGTCGTGAGCACCACCAGAAGACATGCTGTGTTTTCTGATTTCCAACAATGACAAAAGTGTTTGAGAGAAAGTTTCCAGGAGGATGTAGGACGCTTCCAGAGGGATTCTGGTCAGCCATAGACGTCTGGATAAAGAAGCCTCACGTTGTGAACAAACGACTCTGTGGAGCTACAGAGACGGAAGACACAGGGCATCTAGCAGCTAAGGGACTTGGACTGCTGTCAGCTCCTGATTACTCAAACTCAGATGATGTTTTGTCGTTTTGCAGGAGTGGATTTTCACCTACAGCCAACCACGGCACGGAAAACCACCCATCTTTATCTGTCAGGACATTTATTCCCAAAGTGAATCGCTACGGTCTAAATAAACAAAGAGAAATTGTGCTCAAAGGTAGGAATCTGACACGCAGAGATCAACAAAGAATGGAAGAGTCAAGTTGTAATGAACAAAATAGTACAGAATAAAACTATCGTCCAACCAGAGTTAGACATTTGTCTGGTTTCTTCAAATCCAACTATCGATAACGACATTAATCTTTTTCAGACAGTATAAGTGCTTATACTATAGTATTTGCTGTGTAATATATAATATTAGTTATAGAAATTAACATTATAATGCAATTTATTTGTAAAGCCCTTTTCAAAACCAGGCAGCAACTTGCTTTACAAAACAGTAAACGTTCAATGGTTGTTTGAATGACCTAAAAGAAGAGCTGAAGGGAGGAGTTAATAAAATGTAATAGGAAAACGTCACGTAATTAAAGGAATAAAGGCCACACGATAAATACACATTTGAGGATGAGTTTGAATGTAAAACTGATAAAGCCTTGTCACATTATTTTCTTTGTCCAGACTTTGACTGTCATCGGGTGACTTTTATTCCATATGAAGAGGATGCTGAGGGACAGTTGTCTCAGAAGAAGGGCAACATTCATCAAATCCAGCTGCTTCATCAGGATTGTGAGGAATGGTGGGTAAGCAAATGAAGAAACAGTTTGAATATAATAAAAGCGTATGGTTTCTCCATGTGATTCCATCTATTTGTGTGGAGGAAACTGGGATTGCGGCTGCCCACTGCTCCGATACAATAGGATGGGTTAAATGCAGAGAACACATTTGATCGTATGCATGTACAATGAAAAACAAATAAAGCTTCTTCCGTATGAGTATCTTTGAACTTATAATAGTCAATGGACCAGTTTATGGATCTTGATCTTCATGGTTTTTCTTCTGCCTCTAGGTGTCTGGAGCTCCGTGCACTGAGGCCAGAGGAGTGGTTCTCTGATGGAGTGGTCTATCCCAAATTGCCCTGGTTCTCCACAGACCTCCTACCTAAACTGGTGCGCTGGGCCACAGAGACCAAGACCAGTGAATTCAGGAGCACCCTGTCTCTCCTGCCTGTGGAGAAGTACAGCCTCATGTACCAACAGCTTAAGGACAAGTACAAGGAGATGGTCAAGGTAAACGCTGTGAAACAAATGAGGCAGTCTCCAAACAGGTTATTTTTTGACACAATTGCGAAGTTAAAATTGAGGTTAACACGTGACATGATCATTAATTCAATTTGTGTTTGAAGTATTGGCCACAGTAGGCCCAACAGATTGCAGCATGACTTGATGTAACATAAACAGCCCAATTATTCATGACCTTTGGGTGAATTCACCCATTATGTGTTGTTCTTTGGACCACAACTTCTTTTTATTCTTCTGCTCCATCATCGTGTTTATTGCTTTGCTACAGTAATGAATGAAAACATGTGTATTAAGAATGAGTGCTGTGTTTACATACACAAATAAAAAAATCAGATCTAAAATGATGGATCAGGTTTCAGCAGTATAGGTTGGATGCGCTTGAGATGCTCATCCAAACAAACTAAGTATTGACCACATCATATACATGTAGCTAAAATGAAAACTCTCTTGTTATAAGAGACAGGCACATAAAAAAGGGGCTCCATTGACCAGGGATAGCAGAAGCTTTAACTATGGGTCATTGTACACCCATACAACAAAATGTGTTCTCTGCATTTAGCCCATTCTATTGTATAGGAACAGTGAGCAGCTGTAGCACCTGGTGACCAACTCCAGTTGTTTTTTTTCTATTGCCTTGTTCAGGAGCACAGGCAGGAGTGTTAACCTCAATACGCATGTCCTTTTGATGGTGTGAGGACACGAAAGCACCCTGAGGAAACTAACGTAGACACGTGGAGAACATACAAACTCCTCATAGAAAGGACCTGGGATGGGATTTGAACCCAGGACCTTCCTTCACTGAGGTTGTGCACAGGTCATCTTCATATTTTTGTGCTATTATCCCAGGTTTGGCCTGAGGTGACAGATCCAGAGAAGTTTGTCTTTGAGGACGTCGCCATTGCCTCGTATCTCCTGGTAGGTCTTAGGCTAGCAGATTTTTATTTTAATGTTTTTCGAGATGTATTTTTTTGCCCTGTCAGTTTAGCCTGTTTTTATTTTTAAAATGGTTGCTTGACTTATACATGGGACAGATTTAGAACCATCACAAGCTGTTATTTCTCAGTCTGATTAATTTCATTATTCAGCTCACTAACCACTGTAAAAAATACTTCCCTCTGTCTAAAAATCACACCAAATCCACATTTTTCTTTCATATATGGTGATTTTTTGAAAGCATGAAGCCAAAATGAGTTGCTAGGATATCAAGATGCCTTGAGTTCCAATTGCAGTTGTGGATTCAGGGCTTTAAAGAAATGATGGCAATCCATCAAGATTACTTGTTCTGTCATTGCATCATGTAGGTTCTGTGGGCTGAGGAGCGAGCAGAGAAAGGTCACACTGCCAAGCAGTCATTTGTGGACCTGGGCTGTGGAAATGGCCTCCTGGTTCATATACTGTGTAATGAAGGAGTAAGTCAACCATTTTATGGACTATATACCCGCCTTTCTCTTCCCTACCAGGTAGAAATGACATAAACTTTAAACTCAGCTTACAGAACTAAAACCATTCCACTGCACAGGAAGATACTAAAGACAAATGACATTTTCTGCAATTTTCCAAATCCTGAAATATTAAGAGATCCATCTATCCATCCATCATCAGTCACTTATCTGAAGTCAGGTTGTGGAGGCATGCTGGAGCCTATCCCAGTACAAAAGGCAGGGAAGCACCCCTGACAGGTCACCCATCCATCTCAGGGCTTGAGTAGTTAAAGGTTCAGTGTCTTGCTCAATGACACTTGGACATGCCTTCTGCAGGAAACGTGGATCGGAATGGCAATCTTCCAATTACTAGTTGACCATCTAACCTACTGAGCAATGCCACCCCTTGCTATTCTATTATTATCCTTATCATTATTATTATCATCATTATTATAAGTAGCAGTAGTTGTAGTAGTAGTCAGGGGTGGACTGCAGTGGGAAGTAGCACTTGGGAAATTGGGTTTGGTACCTGGTCTGAAAGTTCTGGTAACTTCTCCACACGACAGTAATTAACAGGTTCCAGAGTGTAAGGTTTTACCTCAGTCAGATCCCACATGGTCTAAAGTGGCCTGGCACCTGCATGATTTTTATCAAGTTTGGAAAATGCAGTTGAATGCTCTACGGATTTAATGTTCCCTGCATTAAATGGACCACATCTATGTCCAAAACCTCAGTGTCCAGATCTGCTCCCACCTGAGGACCTTGGGAATCAATGACACGGGGCTCGTCAGGACCCAGGTGAAGAGGATTAATGTGTCTGGTCTTTATTAAATCAGCAGCGTCGTATCACTCGGCTGTCCATCAGCAGTCTGGGACAGGCGTAATTGAGATTACACACAGTGGGAGGCTGGCCGCGGCGTGAATGGGGCTTAGGTTCGAACTGATGAGGTGATTAAATGCTGACCGTCATGCTCTCTTTGTGTTCCAGCACCCTGGAAAGGGCATCGACGTGCGGAAGAGGAAGATCTGGGACATGTACGGCCCACAAACCCTGCTGGAGGTGAGCACGCTTAAAATGACACAGACAAATACAGGCCGGTTCAGGTGGCCTCTCCATCACAGGGCCCCAGCAGTTAGGGACTCAGTGTCTTGCTCACTGCAGTCTGTGCAGGTATCATCTGGCTGTACAGGCTTTGTGGTGGCCGGAGGAATGTCAACACTGCTGGTCACTGGGAACCAAAACTTAGATATCTTATGAAGGGAAATACCACTTTGTTGATGCAGTGGTGGAGGGGCTGTAACAACAGCTACAAGCTGGAGAGGACTTGAGAGCAAAGCAGTGCCGATAGACACAAACAGAGACACTCACACACTCGGTGAAGCCTCCCGGAGACATCCTGTACTGTACTTTCTCTTCCACCCTCCAGCTTCAATCTTTCATTCGACAACAAACCGCTCTCGCTCCCAGTCGTCCATTATTGAGCATGTTTAGGTTGGAGTGGATGTGACAGACCCGTCTGGCTCGGGACTCAATGCACTCAAGGATCTGCAATCTTCATTAGGGTTCTCCTCAAAGGCCCCTGGGCCTCGACTCTTTTAAATTACTATGTGACGGTGAGGATGGACCCGTCCATGGACCCCCTTCACCGGAATGGGTTTGGTGCTTTGGTTGAGATTTCCTTTCTTCCGTAGTGCAGGGGTCTTTGAACGGTAATGACAGAAGGAAAGTGAAAAGCACATTAGAGGGTCCATCAGAAAAACACCCGATATCCTCATTTCATCATCATTTATAAGGCAGAGTGGCTCAGGAGGTGGAACAGTTCCTCTAGAAATCAGAAGGTCGCTGGTTTGATCCCCCGCTCTTCAGAAAGTGTGTTGAGGAGTCCTTGAACAAGACACTGAACCGCTAACAGCTCCCGGGTGCTGTAGCTTCCCACTGCCCCTGTACAATGGGTTCAATGCAGAGAACACATTTCATTGTAAGAACACAATGAAGTGGCTCTCCTTACCACCATCATTACAGAGGGTCTTCCAAAATGGCGGATGTGTGCAAACATACTGGGTGTCGTCTCCGTCTATGTTGACATTGCTGAGCAGCAGTGGTAAACACTCAAGTCCTGCATCTTCAGAGTTTGATCTAAAGAATTGATCAATGAGGTCTTGAAACTCTCTGTCAAAGGCTCCATATCGGAATCGTTTCCTGTGCTGGGATGCAACACTGAGACGGAGCCTCTCTCCAGATCTGGATGTCTGCATTTCTATCCCCTTCATCTCTCTTGCCAAGCCAAAGCTTATCCACCTGGCCTGTGTGTGTGTGAGTGTTTGGGAGAGATCACCTTGAGCAGAAATCCCCTGTGATATTGAATGTTCTGAGAGGGGGATTTTCCTTCCGGGGTAGCGCCGCCGTGTCTCCGATAGCTTATGGTGAGCGATTCCAAATCAAAATTGTGCCAAACTGCTTCTGTCCTGCCGTTAAAGAGCTCTTGTGCTTTTGTGGTCTCTGCTATTTCAGGAAAAGGCAATCACTCCCGGTGAATGCTCCCTTTTCCCCGGTACAGACTGGCTGATTGGGAACCACTCGGATGAGCTCACACCATGGATCCCAGTCATAGCGGCCAGGCAAGTCATCCATAGACCCAATCTCTCTCGGTGGCTCAAGTGCCAGCTGATCCCACCAATTTGCAATGGAGTTATTGCTGCTTGGGTTGGGGATGGTTGCTTATGTATATGGGTGTGTCTGCGTGTCAGAGTGGTTGTCTGGTGATCGGAAGATTGCAGGTTTGATCCCTGGTCCGGCAGAAAGCGTGCCCTTGAGCAAGACAGAGAACCCCTTACTGCTCCTTTACAATAGGATGGGTTAAATACAGATATTCCCCTTGTGGGAATAATAAGGGAAAAATCATGATTATAATTATGATTATTATGATTATTATTCCATGTCCTCACTATCATGTAATTATTGAGGATGGCCACCTGGTGGCGATGTTGAGCCTTAGAGGCATTATTAATTGTTTTCTCCTTTGGTCCGATTTGACCGCATATAAACCTCCAGTATCCTCTGGTGAAATCGGCTCTCTCCAACTGTCTCAGCCATTAAAACAGCATACACTCTATTCTCTCCAGTGATTCATGCAGATTCATACATAAAGAATCTACTCAAGTTTCTCTGTTTGTTTCCCAGGTCCTCGTACGCCTGCCGGTTCTTTGTCCTGCCCTGCTGCTTTTTTGACTTTTACGGGAAGTACTGCAGACGCCAGTGTAAGAAGTCTCAGTACAAGGAGTATATAGACTTCATTTCTGAGGTCAGCCAGAACAGCGGCTTCAACAGCGAGGAGGACTGCCTGAGAATACCGTCCACCAAACGGGTATACCACGTCATCGTAATAAGGACATTCAGGGTGCCTAAGAGGCTAGAGACTACCCTGTAACTGAGGGTTCACAAGTTTAATCCCCACGACAGTGGTGTCTAAACAAGGGCAGGTCACTGACTATCTACATCTATTTAACACTATGTTAGGGGCTATGGTTCTGGCCCACCATTGGGCGCCAGGTGGGGAATTGGGCCTTGAACCCCCATGTCCTGGGATGAAATGGTGACCTATCCAGGGTGTGTCCCCTCCTTTCACCTAATGAGTACTGGGACAGACTCCACCATGACCCCTTGACCTGACGTCAGATAAGCGGCTGATGATCGATGGATCATCTTTAATGTGCAGAAGTATGGTGACACTTGTGTTAAATGCCACTGTTAGCTAAAGGGACTTTGAGACATAAGCCAGGCCACAGAAGCACAGTGGTCCATACACTGCACCGCCAATGAGTAAGTGTCCGTCCCACTCCCATTTAATCACACTTTCCCCTTGAAACTTTACCTGGAAGGTTTGAGGAAACCTTTGCAGGAGAGGCTTTGCTTCCAAGGCAACACGCTTGTAGAGGCTGATCTCCGCTGGCCGAGACGGGCGCAGCTGTGCATCCATGGCCTGATTCCCTGCCGTACACCTGAATCTCATTTAGCTCCGGTTTGAGCCTGCTGGAGTGAAGTAGGAGAGCAAGTGTTTATAGTTCCCTCTGGGGCGCCTTTGCTTTATAGCTCATAGTCATTAACAGCCACTGTGTACATGAAAAAAATAAAGCCAAGGACAAAGTATGTAGGGTAGTTTTATGGATGCAAATTAGTCCATATCATCACCGTTATTCAAAGCAAAGGGTTTTAGGGGGAAGGAGGAATTCAGTTTCCATGTGGGAAAGCTGAAGGAGATGAGCCACATTCCTTTTCAGATAGGCTTTAGAAATTGTCATTCAGTGACTGGGTCTTGAGAATGTGGCACAGCTAAGTGATGTTTGTCAATGAGTGTTAGTTAAATGTGTTCATAAACATAGTTCCTATCCATATTTAGATACATGTTAGTGATTTGATATTTCTAGAATCTATCCATCCATCTATTCATCATTCCTCACTGCTTTGTCTCACTCCACTTTGCTGCAGGTGTGTCTGGTAGGAAAGTCAAGGAACTACCTGCCATCCGAGGAGGCTCAGGCAGAGGCCCGGCGGAGTCGTTACGTTCAAAGCCGCCAGACCTGCCCCGATATAACACTTCAGCAGCAGTCCAACGTTAGTGGCGATGGAGGCGGTTGCCATGACGATGTCACAGACGGCATCAGCACTTCCAGCTGTGTCTGGGGAGCCGGCTTCCAGCCTCGTGACAGATTTGAACGGGTCCGAAACTGTGCCGCGCTCCCCCGGGATTTTGTGGACCGCATCGTCCTGAAGGTCGCCAGTGCCCTGCTGAGACTGACTGACTGTGGGCCCATGGGTGCTCCTGATACCTGGAACCAAGGAGGTAGGAGAGAAGCACGTTACATCAGGAAGCTTAGACAAGTTATGTTTCTGGTCTGAATAACAAACATGTCTGGCTCTCTCACACATGCACACACACATGCACACACACACACAAACACGCTCCTGCTGCCGAGGCGGTGAGCAGGTGTGGATGAAGTCAAAACCAGGGCGCATAATTTTTGAAATTTGCTGATTCAGTGAACACTGGATTCAGCACAACGTTTCCCGATCCACATTTGATGTGCGGCCATTTGTGGCTGTTCCTCTCACAATAAAACACGCTCCAAAACAAAAGCAGCCCACTGGGGCGTCCCTCACCTGCACTACAAATGACTTTGCAAACTGCTTCCTTGTGCCACAGTGAGCCTGGAGGTAGCCGCTGCTATCTGTTACATAACAGTACAGTGCACCCTCTACCCTTTATGTCACTTCCTGTCTCTCTCGCACCGCGTTGGTCTGCAGGGCTCCTGGGACACAGGGTGACCCATCTTTGAACCCTGTCAATATTTCAGCTACCGCTAACCGCTTCCTGCCCCACGCAGGGCAGCAAGTACAATAGCCACACTCCTATACATGCACGCTTGCATTACGAAGCAGCCGGACCTCACTGTAGTCAACCGCTCCATACCCCCCGCTGGCTCACGCACAGGCCTATTACCCTAATGATGAGGAGAGACGGTCTGCTGTGATTAAACCAGAGAATGACTCTATCGGGATGGTGAAATGAGAGGGAGAGAAAGTGAGTGAGGCAGACTTTAAAGGAGAGGGACTAGACAAAGAGAGAGAGAGAGAGAGAGAGAGAGAGAGAGAGAGAGAGAGAGAGACTGTAACCCGGGATCGAGATGATGGGATGAATAATGCACCACAGGTCATGATTTATGCAT
>OMLC01043237.1:0-14528 GCA_900302585.1 Regalecus glesne | reverse complement strand
ATATATATATATATATATATATATATATATATATATATATATACATATATATATATATTGTGTGTGTGTGTGTGTGTGTGCGTGCGTGTGTGTGTGTGTGCGTGCGCGCGCATGGATGCATATGTACATGCATACTTATTGACTATTTGTCAGACTACCTAAATGATTTAAGACACTGGTTTTTGGATTCGGAAAACTCAAGATGGTAATTCATGAGTGTTTTTGACTAAATGATTAATTCATTATGAAAATTATCATTGGTTGCAGTCTTGGCTAAGGCCGTTAAGCATGTTTATGTGCATAGTTGGGACCAGTTAATTCCTGCATCACATCCAGAATCTTGTTACTGTACGGGACATGTATGTGTCAGCTTGTGTCTCAGTGGTTTTCCTTGTTGAGATGTTCCACTTTGAGAGGGTCTCTTATTTGTCTCCAATCAGACACCAGCCCATCAGTGATATGGCATCAGCCCATGTCATTACCTTAGCCCACAGACATGATATCCAAGACCCTGGATATGTGTAACAGCTCATACTGTTGCCTACTATAGAGTATTGAATTTAGCCCAATATTGATTGAAATCTGCTTGAAAAATTCAAGCAGATGGAATAATCAATGTTGCACAAATTGGATTACTTTAATTGGCATGGGAAGGCCACAATAATTATTAAAATTTTAAAAATTGATTCCCTTATCCCACAAGGGATGATTTGGAATTCTCTATTTTAACCCATCCTATTGTATAGGAGCAGTGAGCTACCACCATATGGTGCTTAGGAAGCAGTTGGGAATCAGTGTCCTGCTCAAGGACACCGCAACATGGTTTCTTCAGGACCGAGTATCGAACCTGCAACCTTCCAATTGCCAGGCGACAACTCTACCCACTGAACTATGGCGCAAAACAGGCAGAGCCATTAAAACAATTCATTAGAACAATAAAGATAATCAGATAGTATTAACCAAAGCTAATTATTCAACTTCTAGTGGGCAGCAATATAATGATCAAGGTACTAAGGTTAAGGGGTAAATGGACTCATTTTTTTCTTGTCTAGCAATCAACTCAAGGCACCTTGTAGTGAATTCCAGATGACCATTCCTGATGCCCTATGATGGGATCAAACCTGTGACTTCTGATTTGGAAGCCTGTGCGCTACTGCTTAGCCAACGAGGCCCCAGTATATCATGTATGAAGTGTTGAAAATGTGCAAATATTATGTCGTATGTGTGTGTGTGTGTTTGTGTGAAAGGGGGGTGGGAGTGGGAATGTGTGCATGAGTAATTGCACGTGGCAAGGAAATGGCCCCAAAAGAACAATGGGAGAGTGCGTTTGTGTGTGTGCACACTGGAGCAATGAGATCTGTGTGTGAGGAAGGCGCTGCACAGGCTAGATGGTTGGCAGTGAAACGTGTAAGCCATAAGGAGAGAGATATTAGATGGATGAACAATTCATCTACCAAGGTAACAACAAAAGAAACTGAAATGAAAGTAGCATTAGCAAAAGAAAAGCAGACAGTTATGTCTATCAAACCATGTTGGATGAGTGTGTTTACCTGAAGAGTAAATGAATTCAACCAATAGTACTTCTATTCAAGTAACAAGGGAAAATTCAAACAAGAAAAAAATATAACCAAGATAAGATAAAATACGATAAGATATTTCCTTATTAGTCCAACAGGAGGAACTTATGGTATTACAGCAGCAAAGTGGAAAACACAGTAAGAGAGGCATCAAATCTAGAATATAATATGCAAAATCAATTTAAACAAGGGGAGAAATATGAACACTATATACAGTATAAACAGGAAAAATATACTCATTTAAATTAAATGAAACGGTATGTTGATAACCAACATACACTCAAAATAGATTTAGATGAACATCCACTTTGAGACATCCCTCTCAAAGAGAAAATACTCAAAATCCCCATATATGGTGCTGATATTATCAGTGTGAGTCATACTTGTCAACCTTTTACAGAAGTTTGGATATTTTTCAAGGTAAGCAAGGTGCTTAGTGTCCCCCTCCCTTCTGTAAATTCTTCTGCAAGATTCTGGCAGCTTTTTAAGCATGGAAAAAAAAACATGATAAGATAACTTGAGCATACTTAAAGCATGATTGGTGGAGGGTTTGCACGTAATGTGTAAGTTTAGATATGAGCTACATGAAATATTATTAGAATTTATTATTTTGTCGATTATCTGCAATTGTACATTTGGAACTTACCCTGCATTTGGGTCATGGCAGGTTGTACTTTTCTTCAAGTCAGGAATATTTCACAACTCGACTATCCGAGTAGTTTGTGGTCATGTGCTTATTAGATGGAAAATTGGATAAAAAGATGGAGGAGAGTGTCTGGTGTGTGTCAGTACCACAGGAAGTTGAATACCATAGAGTGATAGTTGTCAATGAATATCCACCCATCTTTTTTACATTTCTATTTCTGAATCATTTTCTATTTTTTATTTTGTGAAATTTCCACCTGTTCATGTATGGATCTCTGCTTGGCCATGCTGAAACGAATGGTTACGGTACAACTTGGCTGATTATTTTGCTTCTAGACTTCCGATTTTTACGACCTGCTTATCCAACATAATCATCTGGTCATGTGACACGTCCTGTTCTGAAACTCATTCTGACTGGAAATCTGACACAACTTTCATTAAGAGGTAGTCTGGGAAGCTGTGGGACCAGAGCATGTTCAATCTCTGGAATGACTGTTCACTCAACACACGTACTCTAAAACTTGACAGATTTGCATAAAGCTTGGAAGTTTCTGTCACATGCTCAAGACAGAAATCATACCAAAAAATTAAGAAAAGTGTAGCAACCAAGTGGAGCTAATTTGCTGTGCGGTGGTATAGGCTCTCAAACAAATAAAGAAAATCAAATACTGATGGAAATACTTGCTTCTCATGTTTGGTCAAAGATTAAAAAAAATGTAATTCTCCCCTTCCATGAAAATTTCTCAAAAGTTTTCTCTTTATCTAATTTCAGCTGTGAAGACCAACAGACATCGTAGGTTGCATTTCCTTCTGCAATAAGGTAAGCCATTAAGTTCAATGGAGATTCCAAACCTTATACTCATCACTTTTATTCAAGCTATAGGTTGGCCAAAGAGGTTTTGTTTTAACACTGTTGAAAGTCTGTTGAAATATGCCTGAAATTCATGATGCATGTCTCCATAGTTGTGTAATTTTTCAAGAAATTGCAACCAACTTCGCAGAAAAGATGAATCAGTTCTTTGGACACAATGTTTATTGAGAAAAAAAATGACAGAGAAAATTGACAATTTTTTTCAGTGGACTTTACATTAACACAACATCCTGTCCTTGGACCCTTACATCGGATAAGGAATAACTCCCTTAAAAAAACCCTTAAACAGGTAGAAACATAGGAAGAAACCTCAGGGAGAGCAACAGAGGAGGGCTCTCTCTCCCAAGACAGACAGCCATGTAATGGATGATGTGTACACAGAATAAGACACCATTTACAGCACACAACATGATCAGGATAGCAGAATAGTATTGCGTTACAAAAGATAAAACAGTAATGATAATGATAACCTCCTTATATAGTGAAGGTACTAATCAATGACCATCTAAAATGCAAACAGGCCAGATCAAGCCACCGGGCCAAGATTCATCACATGTCTAATGTGGACATATGGACTGATGGATGATGATCTTTTAAGAGGTGGGAATAGAAGTAGACACATCAGTCCGGTCGACCAGGCTGGCACCGATTACAAGTCTCCCGGGTTTGTCCGAGGTCAAATACATAGAAAAAGAGAAATAAAAGGAAACATTGAGAGACTTTCATTTAGTAAGAGAAGCTGAATGAGAGCATAGCTTAAATTAATCAATTCTATATGCTCTAACTATATAATGTCATCAGCAGAGAACAATGCATGGTAAACTCATTGAGACAGAAACCCACTTGCCATACGGTACTGATTATGAATCGCATAATGTAAAATCACTACTTGTAAGTTAAAGCAAAAAGATGAGTATTAAGTTGAGATTCAATGGAATCAAGATAGTGTGATGGTCTGATGTCAGCAGCCAGGTTATTCAACAAGAATGGGGCCCGAAAAGAAAAGGCCCTGCTACCAGCTGACTCTTTTAACTTTGGGCACACAGAGGAGTCCTATATTTTGAGAGCAGAGAGTGCGAGATGGAACGTATGGTATGTAAGGAGATCGGATGGGTATGATGGGGCAAGTCCATTTAGGATTTTAAAAGTTAGTAGAAGCACCTTGAAATCGGATTTAACATTTATAGGAAGCCGATGAAGGTGTGTAAAATAGTTCAATTTTCTGGTTTTAGTTAGGATTCTGGCAGTGACATTTTGAACCATCTAAAGACTTTTAATGCTAGCATGTGGGAGACCTGAAAACAAAACATTACAGTAATCAAGTCTTGATCTAAGAAATGCTTATGCATTATGCATAATCCATTATTCTCAAACCAAATGCATCTAAATGAGCTGATTCAACTTTCTGCAGTTTTTCTCACCTGAATTATTGAGCGTGCCCTAAAGATATTTACAACTAACTTCATTTTTTGATTTTCATTTAATCTTATGGCTTATTTTATGAGACATGCTGGTTTTCCCTTTTTTGCCATTCCTCATTCTTGCTGGTACCCATGATGCCTGCAATAGGTTGGTCCTTCGCTTTGTCATCACTGTCATTGTTATATCATAAATACATGGAGAGGATAACGAAGAACTGGAGAACTGCTAACTTGCACCTCTTCCAGCAGAAATGCAAACTTGAATGGTGCCTTGCACAGTCACGGGTATGGGGCTCATGGCGTGCTACAGGCTTACATTGTTCTGAGTTATCAATTGACCTTGCATCAGTTGCTTAAGAGACATGTTAAAGTAGAACATGAAAGACTTAAAGGCATCATAGCAAAGGGAAGCAGAATGGCAAGATCTTCGTAGTAGTAGTTGTTGGCCTGCAGGCTCAACTCCTTTTTTCTGTAACGCATAATAGCAGCAGCCATGTTGGCATCAAACAGTTGCAGTATGATCACACCATCGTCCCTCTGTCACCTTTTGGTTCTTGCTTTCTGTCTTCCTCTTCTTGGTTCCCTGTTTGTTTCATTTATCAGCATTTCAGCCTGTTTCCGCATATTCACATTTTGAAAGGGACCAAAACATATTATAGATGTGGAGGATGCAGTGTTGTTGTAGAAGATCTCATCTTAGGTTCTTATTAGTTTACTCACAGAGTTTAGTTCACTAAAGCTGACATGTCACCCATCTACTCAACTCATTTAATTGGTCTAACATGCTGAACCACATGCTGGTAACCTATGTCACATGGTTCTCGGCATCTTTGATGCCTCTGTATTAATCAGGCATTTCAGAGGGGTCGATCGTAATGTGTGTTTCCTCTAGGAGAAAGAAATAGCAAAGATTTTCCCTCTGTCATTTTTGTTGTTAAATTTATCTTGTGGGGAACCAGTTCTACTACCCCATGCCCATACAAACATGATTTCAGTTCAAAATATGAAAAAGAAACTGACCTTCTAATGTTAAGTGACTGGTTTTCCCAACTGATTTCCATATTTTGGGCTGTTATATTCTATTATTACCACTGCCATCATTTCTCAACTGCTCAGCTGTCACACTGAGGTTAAGTGCTGAGCAGGGCTGGCTATAAACATGCAGGACCCCCATATCTGTTGTGTGAGACATTGGACCTGTCAGTCTTGCTAGCTGTTGTAGTTGAAAAAGCCACTTTCTTTCCTCATGTAGTTACCTGGCTTTACCTGGCATGGCTTTAGTGTGTGTGTGGGTGTGTGTGTGGGTGTGGGTGTGGGTGGGATTTTATTTTATCTGTTGATAAAAGTTATGCTTCTGATTGTTGATGATGCATTAATATGCAATTGTGTCAGTCTGTGATGGGTGGCATAGCTCAATGGGTAGAGCGGTTTCCAGACAATTGGAAGGTTGCAGGATTGATCCCCGGTCCTGCATATAGCATGTCGAGGGGTCCTCGAGCAAGACACTTGCAGAGAAATCCAAGTTTCCCCTTGCAGGACTGATAAGGGAATCATTATTATTACTATCATCATCATCATTATTATTATTATTATTATTATTATTAAAATGGTGCATATGTAGAATAAAAAAGAAAGAGAAGAGATGTGAAATATGAATTATTAGGGTTGAAAAAGTATGGAGTCTAAACAATACAAAATATAAGCAGTATAAATTACAGTTGGTGATTAAGTACAGTACAACCTATGAGATGCAAAAATATCAGCAAAATTGTAGTAAGGGTGCGGTGTACAGATGGGTGGCTTACAGTGACATGTAAGTAAATATTGCAAATGTTGCATGTAATGACTGGTGGCAGCACCTCAGTCTCGTCAGACTGAGGAGATATCTGAATTCATTAGCACCACAACTTTTAGAAAGAGTTTTTCGGTCAATTTTTTCATGTGCAGATAGATCTCCATCCATCCATCCATTGTCAACCGCTTATCCGAAATCGGGTTGCGGGAGAACTGGAGCCTATCTTAGTTCTCATTGGGCGAAAGGCAGGGTACACCCTGTATAGGTGGCCAGTCTATCACAGGGCAGAGCAGTTAGGGGAAAAGTGTCTTGCTCAAGGACACCTCGACGTGCTTCTCTGCAGGACTAGGGATTGAACCTGCGACCTTCTGATCGCCAGGCGACCACTCGACCCACCGAGCCATGCCGCCCCTCAGGGTGTGTAATGTCTTTTATAATGTTCTTGGCCCTCCTCACACTCAAACACTCTAAAAATGTTCTAGTGATGGCAGCTCAAAGCCAACAATGTTCTATGTTCTATTATCATAACATGGGCTTTTTGTCAGCTTTGGTGCAGCTGCTGTACCAGGTTGTTATGGAGTTTGTTAGGATTTATGTGCCAGATTTGACCTATTTACTCAGTTCTTCACATGTGAATACTTTCCTTTGATTAGTCAAGCACAAATTAGGCTAATCTTATAAAACCTTGTCTTGAGATGACATATTTGAAGTTTTCGATTTACTTTTCCTCAAAGGTATAAAGTCTAATTTCCCCCTTGAAATGAACTAATGCCATTTGACTTTTACAGTGCTGACCACTGACATGGTGGTCTAGTGGTTTGCACTGTTTGCTCCGATCAAGAAGGCTCTGGGTTTGAATCCCATCCAAGGTCCTTTCTGTTTGGAGTTTGCAGGTTCACCCCATGTCTTGTGTGGTTTTCTTCTGGGTGCTCCAGTTTTTCCCACCATTAAAAAGACATGCATTTTAGGGTTAATACTCTTGCCTGTACCCCAAAGCGAGGCAATAGGAAAAAGAAATGGAGTTGGTCCCCAGCCATTGCAGCTGTTCACTGCTCCTATACAATAGCATGCGGAGAACAAATTTCATTCTATGTATGCATAATGACAAATTGATAAAGCTTCTTCCAGCTTCTTTCATTTCATTTCATTATAAGTCCATTACCATTTAAAAGTCAGCACAATTTGGAGGGGAAAATGTCATCATTTGAAATTATGGAAGTGGATGCTATATTTTCTTCTCTCTGTGATAGATACTATTATAGACATTTCCCAACCTTGTTATTCATAGTGATATATAAGTACAGTAATCCTGGATGATTTTTGAGATTTCTTAAAATCCATTAGCAAATAATGAAACAACTTGAAAAGGTTGTGGATAAACTGGCCACAATTGAGAGGCAAATTTCTCAACTATATTCAGAGCCGAGTGATTAGATGTTTTAGAAAATCCTCATTACTGGCTGAGTGAGATGGTCCTTGGTCACAACAATGTGTTCCCAAGGTAAATAATCTTCAGAAGCCAGGGAAGATTGTAGTTCATGGGGAAGCATTAAATTGCTAAGTTTTAAAGCAAATGGAACTGTCCTTCAAATTATGTAAGGTATAGTACTGCACTTTGTTTTCATAATTCTAATTGGATAAAGTGCTCTCCTGGTGAAGAGGATAATTTGAACAACTCGGAAGCATTTTTCTTTAAATGGGAACAGAAATCACTGGTATTTTGGTGATTATTGCAAGCATATGTTCATGTTAATATCCTCAATCAGGAAGAACGGAAATTATAATTGGAACTGGCACTTCACCTTAATCTCAGTTATGGGAATTAAACTATGTAAATAGGGTTAATGCCCTGAAATAGCTCAACCTCACAGATGGAAAATCTTGCAGTAATGCTCTAACTACATTAGTTGATGGTTATGTTTTTTGGGATGCTGTATTGTAAGGTACAATACTTTCATTGCAAACTAAATTGATTGATATTTCACATGGATGTTCTAATGGAAAACAACACTAAACCAATTTAGCACGATTTGTCACAGTTTATTAAGTCACTGTGGCTCCCCAAAGCAACTGTTGGAAGCAATTGGTACAAAGCAGACTGCTTTTGGTAGAGATGTATGTCCATTTGATGTATGCCTCTATCTTTTCACTGATTTGAAGACACCCCAATAAGTTTAATGGTTGATTTTCCAGTTACCTCTCCACTAAAGGAAAGAGATATAGACTTCAGGAACTCTTCAACCCTGAACTGGGAAAAATGTTTGGTTTTACTTTCTCCGAATTCTCACTTCACTCTCAAGGATGACACGTTAGAAGATAACATATACCAGCCGATTTTATTGAAGCCTGATATTGAAGGCTACTGTTTTGAGCACGAATACACCACAGAGAAGATGAGCAAAGACAAAAACCACTTTTTCATACACATTTACTGACTTGGCTTGAATCTGTTTGACTCGGCATTTCGATTACAACTGGTTTACCTGCTTAAAGGTGTCTTTAACTGATGATGTGCTTGTCAGCTCCCAGAGCATGTGCTCTACCACTGAGCTACCACAACCCCAAAGGCCATTTTAAGTATAATCACTCCAAAAGTTGAACAGTGAGATAGCAGCGAGATAATGGAGAGGCCCAAGAGACGACACATTTCTCTGGACTTTCCTGGACCAGTTATATTTGAAATGGCTCTGAACCTGAACCAAAGTAGAGGGTACCAAGGGTGTTGTTGGATGGAAGAGACTGTTGCTATTGTATCATAAGAAAAAATGTTTTATACTTTGTAGCAAGATAGCCCCTGTATGCTTGGCTATCAATCCAGTTAAAATGTACTCCTTGGAAGATCCAAAATATTGCTCTGTCAAGTTTCAATGCAGATTTATATATGTACCCTTGGTAGAATTCAAACTGAATATTTTCGTATGTGGTGTTAGTAGACTAGATTGTTGCTATTCTTGGGTGAAGTGTTTAAGTGAAGAAGAAAGTGAAAGTTGTATTGCCATACAATAAAGTTCCGGTGGAATTTGCTGTCTGCATATAACCCATCCTAACCCCATCCTATTATGTAGGAGCAGTGAATAGCTGCAGCACCTGGGAAACGGTTAGAGTTTCAGTGTCTTCCTCAAGGACACTTCAATATGCTTTCTGCTGGGGCCAGGGATTGAACCACCAATCCTCTGATTACTAGACAACCACCCTATTTCCTGAGCTATACCATTCCTAAATGTTGCCATGTGTTAAGTTAACATGTGTGTCACACAGCCATTACATGCATTTTTACTGGTAATATTTTTTAGGGTGACACTAATGGCTCATTCACAGCAGCGGTTGCATTTCACTCAGAATAGATGCTTGGAAATATTTAGTCAACAATGCAGCATCATTTCTCAGGCTGATTTTACCCCTGCTCATGAATTCCGAGTTTAAAAAGCATAAGAAATGTGAGATAAGGGTAGTTATTATGGGGGAGTTACTCAACAGCTATAGGTCATAGTTATTTTTGGATTTTCAGGAAATGGTTAGCCTGTTCAGTGTTTCTCAGACGAGCTCCCCTCATGACTAAACAGGGCGGCGTGACAGTCGAGTACCAGCTCTGCCCATATCTGTCAGGTTTGTAGTTCCTCAGATGAGGCTTAATAATCATGTTCAGCGTTCTGTGACGTTTTAATTTTTCTTTACCCAATAATGTAGGTTCTTGAGGGAGAGGGAGAAGAAAGCCTAAGTATAATTCTTAAATCTTCCTCAATAATAAAATCAAATGTAAGTTTCTCTGAAAATTCTTAAGCTGCTTAAAAGCTGCAGAAATTGGAAAATTGGACAGAGATACAGTTTGCACAGACCTCTTACAGTTGAAATCATCGGTAGGTTTAACTGGAACAATTGTTTTCTATCACTTTGCCAGGCACATCAGGAACCTCATGAAAAAATGTATATAATAATAAATAATAGAATAATTTTCCCTTATCAGTGGAAATTTGTAATTAATTGCAATTAATCCATCCTTTTGTAAAGGAGCAGTGAGCAGCCACCACTTAGCATCGGGGGAGCAATTAGGAGTTTAGTGTCTTGCTCGAGGACAACTTGGCATGCTTTTTGCAGGACTGGGGATAGAACCAGCAACCTTCTAATTGCCAGTCAATTGTTCTACACACTGAGCGATACTACCATTTTATAGTCTGTAATGATGGATTAAAGGAGCAATATTTGTTTTATTTTGTTCATGTTATCATGGCATGTAAAAATGTGTGGGTGTGGGTGTGGGGGTGTGGGTGTGGGTGTGGGTGTGTGTTTCTCCATCCACATGTGGATCTAATGTCCTCATAAGGATTATAAAAGGATTATAAGTATCTAGCTCACCTCGGTCCCCACAAGGAAAAAGGTTTGGTGAGGACTGCCTTAAACTTGTATGAGTGGACTAAACATAAAATGGAGACTACAGGAACCTCCTGAAATTCACCCTAATTGTAGACAACAGGATTATACCAAGGAACCTGCGAATAAAATGTTCGGTCAAAGGCCACTTGAGGTGACAAGATCCTCCAGAAGGCACAGAGCGAACAGGTCATTGGGCACTCTTTCAAGGACATACTTGATAGGGAGGAACGCTCATAGAAGCCATTTATGTGAAGAGGGAACAGCCATCTCCAAACCTAAGGGGGGCCTAAGGGCCAGTCTGTGGTCATTCTACAATGCTGTGATTGTTACTATTCCCCTATCTTCTGTGAATAGTACCCACTACCATTGAAACTCCAGTCGGTGGCCAATATGCAAATGAAACCATGGTTGGTTTTGGTCATTATGCAACTGTATTGTTCATAAGGGTGGGGGTACCTACAGTCAGCTTAGACTGAAGATGTCCTCTGCATGAGTGATGAAGTGTTTCTCTCAAACATATGCAGGTAAACTGATTCAACTTATTTTTTGTGCGATTTCCTTACCTCGGTTATTGATCATGTAAAATAGATATGAAGGGGGTTAAGGTTTGGTTTACATTTGGAGGGGTGTTATGAATCATTTTAAGGTTGAGGGTAGCATAAGTGTACATGTGTGAATGTTGGAATGAGAATCCAAGAAAAGCATGTCCTATTTATTTGAGCCTATATGAAGGGTCGCTATCCTTTCGTAGATGAGTCACAGCCTTACTGTCTGTTCCAATAGACACATAGTTCAGCCCACACACTTGTCTGCAGTTTGCAGTGGATGACTCCTCCAATCCCTGTTGATCCTAAGATGTTGAGAGGTAATGCTTCCAAGTTGATTGCAACATGGAGCCTAAGCCAGATTTGTTGGCTTTGTGTAATATTATGTTGAGTATTCTCTGTCCACTGGAATTTTGTAATTATGAGTGACTCCTGGCGGTAAACAAGATTTGAGCACCTAAATAGTACAAGAGATAGGAACGTCAGACTGAAAATCCATGAATTGCTCTGGTGCATGCCAGGCACCTGGCAACAAACTCAGCTGAAGAATTGAGCGCAGGCAATGCCAGCCTGAGAGCCCACTTTGCTCATGTCTGTACAGCCACTTATATCTGAACAACATTTTTTACTTTTGCACCTTATTCCCAATGACCTCTCTACTTTTTGCACATCTTTGATTAATACACAAGATGTTATCTCAGTATTTAAAGAGGAATAAAAGTCCCCCATGCCTGCTAAATGTGAGACATAAAATTCTTTGAATGGTGAATAGTGTGTAGTTTTGAGAAAGCCCACCGCTACTTACTACTTCTATTACTTTTGGCTACTCCAGTTAGGGGTCACCACAGCAGATCATTCATTTCTATCTCATCACGTCCTCTGCTTCTTCCTCAATCACACCAGCCATTTGCATGTCCTCCCTCATCACATTCATAGACCTCTCCTTTTGTCTTCCTCTTATCCTCTTCCCTAGGAACTCCATATTTGTCTCCAAAATGTCCAACCTAAGCTATCCCTCTAATATTTCTCGTTCCTAATCCTGACTGTGTTTTTCACTTCCAATCAAAAGTCTCAAAAAAGCACAGATGTCTGAATATGAAGGTACTTTAGATTTTTTTTAAGTTAACCTTTCAGACAGTAAAGTTTTCTTTCTTATCACGATGACTGTGACCCGACATGCCACTCAGCCAGAGTAGTCTAACTCACTTTGCTATAATCATGCCTAATGTAGGTTTTTCCATTTATACATCTCAAGCGAGGACAGAAAGCATGGTGAAGATGCAGTCTCACGAAGTGGTGCTTTGCCCAGTCTGTTTGTTATTCAGAAGCAGTGCATGTAAAATAGGTGGATCATAATACAAATCATGCTCAGGAACAAATAAATCCTTCCCTGATCACTTGCTAGTCGGAAGAAAATGATGTCAAGGAAGCTTGCATTGCTTTAAGCTTCAGAGGGTGCGTCCTACTCGGCTTACTTGAACAAGTCATGCTTGATTTTTCCTTTTGGGTTTTGGTCTTTATAAAAATGTCACTGCTTTTGAAGTGGTATCTCTTGTTGAGCCAGACTTAAACATAATAATGTAATAGTGAAACAAATGCAATAGTGTTTCCAGCAGTCATCATTACTTGATTCCTCATCTCCTGATGTCCTATGATTTGTTAGAATAAAAGCCAGCATCATATGATCAAGTTGCATTTCCTCTAATTTCCACACAAGCTATTTATTTCTTCAGCAGGGCGTATTGAGGCATGCCTTAAGCCAGGACTGATTTAGACATTTTTATCATTGGATCTAAAAATCCTGTTTTTTGGACAATTCTTTGTCTTCATTTCTGTTGTCAGAAAGTTGTAACATTGGTAAACAGAATGACAAATAACTACTAACCCCTTGCTTTTCGGATTTGTAGAAACTGGAGTATTGATCAGCTGAGTTCCAGTATTGAACTTGCTCTTGGTGTCTCGGGCCCCTCTTGAATAGGTCGGTCAATGCTGGATCAGAAGCCATGTTACTATAACCAGGTCTTGGTATTCCCAGCATCCAGTCTGTCCCTTTTTCTTATCTTTTAAGTCTTTTTCTTACTCTTTATTTAGCAAGCACATCTCTTACATTGTGATACATGCTATGTGATCAGGGCTGTGAATTGATCTGCCCCTCTAAGTGGCTGTTCGCGCCAATTACTCACACACATAGGCTAGAAATCTACATATCTACACCATTGGCTCACATTACAACTTATCAACCTTTTTTGTCCGTGGTTTATATTCTCCAAGAAAGTAGAATAGGCCCACAGTTTGGACATTATCCTCACAGTATGATGGTCATGGGTTTAAATCTCAGGCCGTCTCAGGTCCTCACTGTGGGGAGTTTGCATGTTCTCCCCATGTCTGTGTGGGTTTCCTCCCAGCATCAAATAGACATGCTTTTTAGGGTTAATTCTCCTGCCTGTACCCCTGAACAAGGCCATAGGAAAAAGAACTGGACTTGGTGCCTGGGCAATGCAGTTGATCACTGCTCTTATGCAATAGAATGAGTGAAAGTCAGAGAAAAATGTTCATTAAACCACAGATGGCCACATGATGTGTGAATTAATTCCTGAAATGATAGCAAGTTTTGTCATGATCTCACCCAGATCTCCAAATTCCGTGCACATCCATGTCTATATCAGTCACGTCATGCCATGCTATTGTCAACCGCTTGTCCAAAGTCGGGGTCACAGATCTGCTGGAGCCTATCTAAGCACTCATTGGGCAGATGGTGGAGAAACACCCTCGACAGGTCACTAGTTTATCCCAGGACAGGCATGGGGCTATAGCTAGATGCCCTTCCTGATGCCCAGGGGTAGGTTCAAACCTGTAGGCTCTGGGTTGCTAGTTCCCAACCGACGCACTCTACCCCTGAGCTAATGCGACTCCGTGTTCAGTACAGTAAATTGATATTGGATTTAGTTATTTTCTACTGCTATTCTTTATTTACTCTGTTTGAAGTTTTCCATCGTTTGATAAATTCTGTCTGAATAATCAATTTCTATTTCAAGTTTTTAATCAATATCAATGGGTAAAATTCCCACAAAACAGGAATGGTTTGACCAAGAATGAGGATCTAGTGTAAAAACTCAAGGCTAATAAATTTGGATCCAATTGACAAAAGGATGAGGATGTGCTGTAAATGTGTTGAGCTCTCAGAAATATCTGAAGAATATTCTCTGATCTGTTATGTGCCTGCAGCCTAAAATATGATCACAGGAATGTGGGTGTAACTGGTACTGCTGATCTCGGTGTCAGGAGATAGGAGTGCTTTAATAT
>OMLC01043236.1:0-14955 GCA_900302585.1 Regalecus glesne | reverse complement strand
AAAAAAAAAAGAAGGGAGAGAGAGAGGGGGAGGGAGGGAGAGAGAGAGAGAGAGAGAGAGAGAGAGAGAGAGAGAGAGAGAGAGCTGGAGGTACACTCTGAAGACAGAAGGACAAGCTTAATAGAAACGTTTACTGGAGCCTCAGAAAACATTTTTTCCAAAGTTGCCGTCATCACACTTTCTAAACTGTACGCTAAATCAGGACAAAGCTTGTTAAGCTTATTATATTATCATCTGGGAATTTAATTATAATTTTGATATTCTCTGAGTGTTTTATTCTGTATACACAAAATCTATTGCATGTCTGTTCATTTTAGGAGAGAGATCCCTCCTCTGTTGCTCTCCCGGAGGTTTCTTCCCATTCATTCTCCCTGTTCAAAGGTTTTTTTAAGGGAGTTGTTCCTAATCTGATGTGAGGATGTTGTGTTATTGTAAAGCCCACTGGGGCAAGTCTGTAATTTGTGATAATGGGCGATACAAATACCATTGACTTGACTGTCAAATGCCACAGTGAATTTAGTTTATGGCCTCTGGAACTGCATGTTACTCTGGGAGCTTTCCAGATAATTGGTTTTCAATGGGGACGCCGACAGAGAAGTGACGGATCAGCTGTGTTAACCGACTGCACCCCGGCCTTTGCTTCCTTGGTACTATTGGCATGTCAGAAAACATACAACAAAGTTAGGAGAATGGAAAAAGAGAAAGAAGCCCCTTAATCGCTGAGGGGCTCACGGAAACAACAGATGCAACAGAGAAGTTTTGAATTTATTCTTTCTTAGGGACCATGTGCAGCTTTTTACATTAACGTCAGCATGAATGTGCCACACCAGGTTACAGCTTCAAGCTAATTCACATCTACAGTCCCTGCATGTCTTTTTCTATGGTGGGAGGAAACCAGTGCACCCAGAGAAAACCCCTGTAGAACCTAGGACCCCTTGCAATGAGAAGACAGTGCTAACTGACCCACCACTGTACCGGCCAAACAGTGGAAAGCTGAAGCATCCGGGGAGCCGTCAGGGGTTCAGTGTCTTGCTTAAGGACACTTCAAAACACTTTGTGAAGGAGTGAGGGATCGAATCAGCGACCTTCCATTTACAAGACAACCAGCTCTGCTTCCTTACTTATGCCGGCCCTCATTTCATCTCAGGCCCCTTATGGCCGAGGATAAAAGGCATTAGGTTGATGAATGAGTAATCTAACAAGAAAACAGCTATTTGTCTTCCGCTACTGCCATCCTGAAATTTACACAAGGCGGACCCCTGAGGTAATACACAAGTAAGCTAATGTATCACATAATGAAACCTCCGGGTGTGTCATGTTTTCAGAATGATGATCTACAGCATCAGATTGTTCCCATCCTGCACGTTGAGATTATATTATAGGAAGAGAGCGCGATAGGATCATCATGAGCCTCGGTTAATGTAAGGAACCAAGCTGAGAGGAGGAAGAAGGCTCTCTCAAACCCTATTTCTCTGAGAACATGATCATGTGTGGGAGTGTACTCAGTGAGACTACTAATGTATAATGTGGATACTGTGGACATGTCGCTCTTATCGGTTTCCTGTTTGAATGTAATGAGCCCATATGAATATGCACCTCGTCATGAATTCCTCATTTGGCAGCCAACAGTTTAAAGCTGATTAGCTTCTTCTTCAAAGACCTTTCATTTACGGAATTGTGGGAAATCCATGCAAAAGAGACCTCTTCTCACATGATTACGGCTGACATAGAGGTGGCATAGCTCAGGAGGTAGGGCGGTTGTCTGATAGTCAGAAGATTGATGGTTCACTCCCTGGTTTCTTCAGAAACCATGTCAAAGTGTCTTTCAGCAAGACACAAAATCCCATAATTGCTTAAAATAATAGATGAAAATTAGCCTGGTAGCTAAATCTGGTTTATTTAGATTCTAAATGATCATCAATATGCAGTGTCCCTACAAAGGAGATAGTAATAAAAATAATAACAATAATGATAATAATAATAATTATTATTATAGGTACTTAAAAACCATCAGCAGTGATCTCCAGCTAGTTGAAGACCTGAGCACTGTTCATAATCAAAATACAGCTGCAGAGTGATATAATAAAAAAATCTATATTCCAGGGTGCTCACCTCTAAAATATTGAGTTGACTGATGCTTCACAGCTGGATCTGCATTATAAAATGCATTGAAAGCTCTAGACATGATGATATTTGCTCGCATCGACGTGGTGCTGAGATTTTTATTTCCCCACAAAATGCTGTTATTCCTGGAAAATCCTACCACTTTTCCTTCATTCCTTTTGGCTCAAACTATTTACTTGTAGTTATCTCCTAGAAACATGCTGTAAGTACGTATATGGCCTCTTTTGCCCCTTTGTAACAACAGTCCAGGATGAGTTTTTAATTTTTTTTAAATGTCTGCCTTGAACTGCTTCACTCTTTATCAACTAAGCAGTTTTCTTTCTTGAGAGGCCCTCTTGAGGCTCTCTTTTTAGTTGTCAAAACCGACTGAGGAGGCTCGGAGGCCCTTACACTTGTTTAAACAGCCCACAGAGTGGGTATATTACTCAATGCTGAAATTAGTGGATGAAGATAAACACCCTAGTAACTCAAGTGATTCCGCAGACCACATAATGTGAAAGTTGAACACATTTTATATCTTTAAAACGTGGCCTTAGTGAAAACCAGTGCTGGAATATAACAACCCGTTTCCCCTCTCATTTCTTATCTCATCCCCTTGGATTGTACCACATATCTCACTATAGGATAATACCCTCATTTCCTGTGTGGTAATGGACGGATACGTGTTTGGAGTGACTGAGAGGGAGAAAAAAGACAGAGAGGGAGAGACATAAAGAGAGACCAACAGAGGAAGAGTGCATGTCAGAGGCCAGGTCAGACATTATAAAGGGACAGAGGCAGAGAAAGGGCAAATTACCAAGTGCCTGGTGGCCGGGTAACATCATGCTTCCATTTCCATTCTCCATCTCCCTTTATCCTATCCCAGGGTGACCTCAGCCTAGACCTCAGCCTGTGGGATTTTAAAATGCTTCACATGAATGTGTCATCCATGACCATGGAAGCTGATGCAGCTACCACGGTACGTGGCCCCCATTTTAATGACAGGGGGACATTCGTTCTTTAGGATGTTTACCCTGCACAAGAATCTGAATTACTGACGAGTAACGCACACAGATATCCTCTGCTGGTTGACCTTCAACAGTGAAATCTATTTGCATATGATATTACTGTTCCTGCCATGATCCTAATGTTGCCTTCTTCTTACCCGTGTACACGAATATAGAGCGATGCCTATGGTACGGATCAACTTGATGATGCACTGAAATCAAAACAAGTCCATAATACATCATAAGTGACTGATTTGATTTCAAAACAGTGTTTTCATGGTCAAACGCATGGTCGAGTTGAAATAAGATTACCATGCAAAGGAGCAATATTGTGTTCTTGTTAGGCATCATGGAACTGAAAGCCACTCTATTTGGCCATTGTAATATTACAATGAAATGTGTCCTCTGCATTTAACCCATCCTTTTGTAACAGAGCACGGGGCCTCTGCAGAATCCTGGAGAGCCACTAGAGGTTCAGTGTCTTGCACTGAACAGATCAACAAGCTTACTGAAGGAGTCGGGTATTGAACCAGCAGCCTTCTGATTACTGGGTGACCCACTCTACCTCCTCAGCCACGCCAGCCCCTTGTTTGCTTTGTTTTTTCCGGGAAGGAGTCTTGTGATACTGCTTATGATGCTCTAAATCGGAAGCTTTCTTTTTTAAACTTATCCTGGTGTGGATGTATATTTGAATACAAGCATGGTTCATCTGCTGTGAAGGCAGCATATCTCTCTCCTAGCTCAATCCCAGATTTGTCTTTGACACTGCAGCTAAATTTACTAAAAGGCAGCCCTCTATCTATTAGCTGCTCATGACTGGACTGTTTCTGCAATAAGGTTGATGAGGTCATGAATAAAATAAGCTCCTCAACTCCAGCTACTCCAGCAGATCCTGTCTGACCAAACTTATGTCGAGACCACGGGTCCCTCATAGTCCCTGTTGTTACAGCTTTGGAGACTATCTCTCTTGATGCTTGGACTAAGTTTAAAATGTTAAATTGACTTGTTCTTTTACAGTCAAACAGTCAAAGAACTCTATGATTAATTTCTCACATTTACGAGCTATACAGCGGGGCACAAATCAATGAAACCTGATTCCCAGGCGTGTGCGCTACAGCTCTCTTTTAGTTCTGCCATTTCTGCCTCCAAACTACTTGCTGTATTTTCTAGCATAAGTACTTCATCTGACTGTATTGACAGTCCCCCTCCCATCTCTTCAATGCATTTACTTGGTCGATCTGACTTTAATGTTACTGTGTAATTTACTGTTTCAGTTTTCACCACTTGCAGTTCACTTTTGAGAAAAATCAGTCTTTGGCAAGAGCATATCTCAGCTCTGACTTTATCACCAAAGAAATGTCTGCTTTCAGTGAGACAAGAATTTCTGACTTCAAACCTGAAATATCCATCTTTATGGACTCTGATGGCAGTGGAGGTGTTTGGCCTGGGCTATTGACAGTATTCTGGCTTGAGGAGGCATTAGGCCTTGTGTAATAAGGTCCAGAGTATTTATGTATAAGTAAAGTTGTTGACATCTCTGCATTTCAATGGACCTATTTTACTTTTAATGTTCAAAGATGGTATACTGTTGTATAAGAGGAGAAGCACTATAGAAATCTCAGCTAGAAATAGAAAATTAAAGGGATCTCAGGCTAAATAACCTTGCTCCATAGTGACCAAACCGTGTACCATGTGATTCAATGTTTTACGGAACACTTGCAAAGCTGTCAACACCAAATTACCATTATAATGTGTACGATGCCAATTTATGAAAAACAGATGCTTTAATCTCTTTAATAATCGATAGAAATTTCCAAATTGGTAGGTAATCCCATCCAACTTCCCCAGCAAGTTGAGGACAAGGGTGCCATCGCTAGTCACTTGTGAACATCATGGGGGTTTTCATATAGGTGTGAATATTTTGTACCATGCCTGAGCACAATCACGCCACTCCATGAGTCTTTGTAAGTTTCAAGTTTCATGTTTCCGGCTAAGTATTAGGTCTCTTTGTAATAATTTGGTAGATTTGAACATGCTCCATTCTACAGACTCCAGGGAAGAGCTGTTTGGGACCAGCGTCATGTCCGTATCTATATTTGGATGATGAGGAACATTATGTTGCAGGAACACCCAACAACCTGAATCGACTTGTCAACCACACAAGATGGTGTTGAGAGTGATTGAATGAACACTGAACCAACATTGGAGTTGTGGTTGACTGAGCAATTGTCTTGCTTTGCTTTTGTCATTTAATATCCTGGATCCTCCAGGGGAACTTCCCAGGGAAACAATTCATTGCCGTGATTTGATCCTTGTTACTCAGACACCTCAAGGGTTGGTTTAATACGTGGTGTTTTTACTGGTAGTGTATGTACTTTATAAGGCTCACTGTTCCAGAGGTTCAAAGGAAGTTCTGTGAATATTCTGAAAAAGCCCTGTTTGTCAATCAGCCTTCACAAGTACTGCAGCTTTAGATATCAGTTACATGGCTTTTTTGATTGACTCAGACATCACCATTTATGATTTTATAAAAATGATGAAATAAGCTACAATTCACTTCAGAGTAAGGAAGGAAAGCCACTTTATTTAGTCACTGTATTCCTACAAAGAAATATGTTTGATATTACTGAACAACCTGCTCTACCTCTCAAGCCATGGTGTCCCTGAGGATTCTAGGCAGTATTTTCTGTCAAGCTTTCTAGCTAGCAAGTATTCCCTTATCAGTCCCCCAAGGGGAAATTTGGATTTCTCTGCATTTTAACCGAACCTATTGTATAGGAGCAGTGAGCTGCCACCATATGGCGCTCGGGGAGCATTTAGGGGTTCAGTGTCTTGCTCAAGGACACCTCGACATGCTGTATGCAGGACCGGGGATCGAACCTGCAACCTTCTGATTGCCAGACAACCGCTCTACCCACTGAGCTATGCCGCCCCCAATAGCATTACCTCCTGTACCGAAGCTCAAGGAAACCTCATTAAAATGAAAAGATTTACTAGCATTAAGTCCTATTACTTTGTCTCCTCACAAGAATCTGGTAGTTTTACCAACCAAAAAGTCATGAAGACTGCCACTGAGACTCCAAAGTTGTTGGCTTGGCTAAAAATAACAAAAAGGAAAAAAAAGTCAAATCATTGTATGACCAAGCTGGTTTTAAAAAATATACCTCAGCATGTTCAGTCAGAGAATATTCAGCCAAATACAGCATCAATTGTACCCAGAACAACAGAGGACAAAGAGAGAGCACTGTACTGGCAGCCAAGAGATAATGGAGACAAGAGGGTGCTGCATGAGAAATGAATCAAAAGTACAGCAGGGGATTTAATACCGAGTGTGAGATGGACTGATTAAAACTGGCGCAACCCACAGCTGGATCACAGACCTGATCAAAGAAATCAGCTGGTCTGCCTCACATCTGATCGATGAATCCTCATCCCACTTCATCTCTCCTCCCACCCATCCTACTCCTCCTCTTCAAACAACCAAGACACCCCACACCCTTCTGCTTGGAAAACAAAATCATAGAGGCAGCCGGATCGAAAAGGGGAGTCAAAAGGACGGGAAAAGAACGAGGATATTAAAAAACAATCTATGAAAAGACCTCCGCTTTCCCCTGAAGAAAGAGAAAAAAGCAAGAGACGGGGGAATAAATATACACCAAGAAAACAGGAAAACAGGAAGTGCTTCTTTGCCTGTATATAGAAGGGTTTCTGTAACATTCAATGCCAGTGTTCCTGTCTATATTTAGGTGGCGGATTAATAATTCAAATCGAACTTCCTGTGACAATTTATCCTTAAGTAGCGAGCGGATACCTTGCGACCATATATTCAGAGCTAAAGAGCTTAAAACAGGATGAGGCTGAACCGGGCAGGGCAAGTGTGTTGGCTTAAATGGCCTGAAGAAAATGAGACACCAGAGAAGCATTAGCCAAATGCAAATGGCAGCAGAGTGGCTTATTTCTACACTCAAGTGTCTTTATAGCAATGGTGGGCTATTTATGACACCTGCTGCCTCAGACTTGATGTACATTTCTGCCTTTCCATTCACGACAGTTGTCTGTGATGGTTTGAAACGTTTGACCTACTAAGATATGCAGCTCTGCACATCTGGGAGGGTAAGAAGCTCCAAAGGTAGTTCAGCAAGGACGACATGATATGCAAAGAGCTGTCGGTCTTAATACAATATCCTGTGTGTATGTGAGAGGTCAGAGTAATTTATATTACTGTCTTGTGTGTTGACACTCATCCATTTATGCTGGACCTTTTCTCCATAAATCCTCATTCATCTTCTTGGGTTTACAGCACTAGTGACACAGAACATAATTGTTATCCAACTGAGAAACCTATTCATAAATACGTTAATCCTCCTAGCAGTTGAGTGATGCTCCCACAGAGAGAAACAACAAAACAACAGCTGCACAACTAGCTCAGCACCATGCCATAAATCCAAATCCGTCCACAAAGGCAAATAAATATTTCACCTCCACTTGTCAGCTCAGAAATTTCCCCTGCAAATCTTTTCAAAATGGCCAAGAAACAAAGCAGTGCAAAGTGTGAAAAGAGAAATGATCTGCAGGAGAAAAGTAGAAGCAGCAACATAAAGTTAGCATGTAAAACATCTCCTTACTTGAAAATCACCCTATATGGTTCTCTCAGGGAAGCACAAGTGAAGGAAAAGGATCCCCCCAAAAATCACTCTGACATGCATAACTGCACGCCATGCTCCTTGGGAAACAGATGCTAATAGTTAAGCTTGTTGTAATTAATACAAATAATATGCATCAAGTTGAGTCCAGAACAAATGGCTGAGATGTTGGTAGATCACCTCCAGGCTGGAGTTTTGCTAGCACTCAAAACAGAAGTTTTAATCAGATCATCTATGTTAAATAATAATATAGATTGTAATTAATATAATTTCAAGGTAAACTCTAACTTCCACAACACCCTGGGATTTAACTGGGTCTGCCACCCCTCGAGCGGGTTCTTACACGTAACCCAATCAAGTCTGTATATTTGCCATGTTATTGCACGCTCACACTGGGTTATGCTGAGGTCTTTTTGATGGATGAGCCTTCAGGGTTCGGGAACCCAAGCTTTATAATAGTGCTCCGCATCAATTTGTGAGCAATCTGGGAAAAGCCAAGCCATGGTTCACAAATGACTGGGACATTTAAATGGCCTGATTTAAATTCAGCTGGATTTTTCATGAAAGAACTAGTTCTGGACATAGAGTGGTATTGCCCGGGCCCTCTCTCATAGTCTCTGGATGCCCGTTTTTGTTTGCAAATTGCGTGTGTGTGTGTGTGTGTGTGTGTGTGTGTGTGTGTGTGTGTGTGTGTGTGTGTGTGTTCTTTGTTTATCTTGACTCTGAACCCTGAACTAGAAACACCCTAGTAGACAACTTGGCCATGGGCAGCTAATTTTCAATCAAGGCCAGATAGCCAAGCTTCTGAAAGGTTTTCAGTTTTCCAACACATACCGTTAGTTTGTTGGTACATGCACCGTAATGCTCTAACAGGCTATGCATGTAGATAAAAGCTAACCAAAGCATGGTATCAGAAGTATCTTCTTCTCCCTAAGTGCATATACTTTGAAACTGACATATTGAGGTATGGATATGTTATTATGGATAGTCTTAAGGAGTTTATAGATACGTTTTCCCAAAGAAACTTAGCTGGACTCAGTTCACTTGCAAATGTGTTGTTACATCTGCTGGTCTTTTCTATGGAGTGGACATGTGATTGAAATGTAGGTCACTCTACCTTCATCACAATTCATCAAAAGGGATAGAAACTTTAAAGAGGAAATCTTTCAGGGTGCATTGATTAGTCAATATAATACTAAACTAAATGTTGTTATCATTTGTGCATATTTTAAACTGTGATGGTGTCCTACGGAGGGGCGGCAGGCTCTCTGCAAGGCTGAAGTATGACTCAGTTCTTTTATTACAGGCTTGGCAACTTATCAGTGCCACATGGTTGTGGAAATCGCCTGTATTCATCACTCATGCCTTTTCACTAGATGTCAACTGTTCAAATGACAATGTCTATCAAGATACACAAGTCACTACAGCATAATGTCCCAGCATCTCTGCATTTTGTCTTGAAAAAGTGTTGGTAACATGAAAAACTGAGTCCAAATGTTTAATTAATAAGCAAACGCATATTTCTGGAATAAAATTTTGTTTAGTTTCAGTAAATAGTTTAATAAGCCTTTAGGCAAAATGTGGGATAAAATAAGAAGAGTAAAATATTGCTAAGTAGGTCTTAATAAAAACAAACATGTGAAACATTAAATAAAATGTTACTTACATTCATTTAAATACATAGGTAATTTCATTAATTCAAACATTATGATAAACTAGATGCATGCAAGTAGAATATAGGATGGTTTCTTTGGCAGCTTGGGCTACTGAAAATGCTGTTAGTAAAATGATGATGATAGTGATGATGATGATAATAATAATAATAATAATAAACATACAGAAATATGTAAACAAATTCTTGTTGAGTTGAGTTTACTATTTAGGCCTCCCACTAGGTTACCATTAGCTTACCCTGCTAAAAAATATATAATTTCTCACGTAGGCTGCTACAGCACTTCAAGTGTTCAGCCCACACCAATCCCAATTTATTATTTGAAAAATAAATAATACCGAATCATGTTGTTTTAGGTGACATGTGCTCTGTCCCCACATTGTCCCAGAAGTCCAAGGTAGCAGCTCCAACTCCGTATGATCTCAACACGGTCGGCCTAGAAATGTTTGAAAGTCAGCAAAAGATCCCAGACCTTAAGTGGAGAATTTGTGAAACCATCATACGTCTCCATCATACAGACTGAAGTACTTGCTGGTATTGGAGAAGCATATGTAAGGCGTGCTATTCCCCGGATACACAATTGGCAGGGGCACAGGCAACAAGCATCTGCCCAACAGACTGCTCTCTTTATAAAGCGGCGGCAGCGGCCCCACCATCACGGGCTTCACAGTCTCGGGGAAATCGGAAACGGGTCCGTCCATCTCAGTGGAAATCTGACGTTTCAACTTATTCCTGCGATTCTGAAACCATATTTTGACCTGGGTCTCCGTGAGCTGCAGCGAGCTGGCCAGGCAGGCACGCTCTGCGCTGCTCAAATAGCGCTTCATGTCGAAGGTGGACTCCAGCTGGAAAATCTGTCTCTTGGAGAAGATGGTGCGCGTTTTCTTTTTCGTGATCATCTTGTTCTTCTTGGCGGACCCGCAGCTCTTTTCAGGTTCGGCTGTCGTTGTGTCATCGCAACTACTGTCTCCGCTTTCGAAGCGCTCCCGCTTCGCCTTGCTTGGGTCCCGGCTGCCGATGAATTCCGCCACTCCGTCACCGACCGCCTCTGAGGACAAACACAGTCGGATTATTAACAATGTTTAGTCGAACACAGCTACATCTACAAGCGCGCAGCTAGTTATAAACACACGTAAACCGATCTAATCAAAAAAGTCGACTAGCACAGCCTGATCACACAAGTAATGAACAAAAGAAACACGCAACGTCTGTGCTGTTACAGAGAACATCGCACACGTCGCTACATGTTCATATACGTACCCCTTTCGTGATGTGCACTGAATGGATCTTGGCCCCGCTGGATGCTGCGAATCTCATAGTGGCTTTGGAAAGCGCCTTTACGCGTTCTTGCGTCCGTGTCATCCTGCAGCGCTCTTGCGGAGTGACAAGGGTCACACTTCCTTCCACTTGTCTTGAGGTTCAGAATATTGTCAATGGTGAATTTCAGAGAGGCAGTGGGTCGACATGGTCCCTCCTCTTTGTTCATATTAACCAGCACGTTAATCCTCCCGTTGGAGTCTCTGTCATATAGTTCGAGAGACGGGGCCGCTCTGGTCGATAGTGTGAGACGTGTGGAGCACCACCATAGCAGCAGCTACTGTGGCGAGGCACTGCCAGGCCGTCCGCGCGCTGCCTTCACTGTTAGTGCTGAACGGAACGCATGGGACGGCTTTTGTCCCCGTTCATTGGTCCAGAGGAACGAAATGTCCAGGATCCAATTACAGTGCAGGGAAGAGGGGGGAGTATAGCGGTACATGTCTTTCTCCACCCACTATTTTCTTCTGCATCCCATCCGCGCGCGTCTTTTTTGCCCTAACCCGTTCGTAGGTTTCCAGATTACGATTAGCCGATGCAAACATGTATTTTAGATATTCGTGTTCTTGTGTATGTGTGTTTCTGTTTCTTTGTCTACCTGTTTTACCTAGCTTTTAATATTTTGTTGTTTATTTTTCCCCTGAAATTGGTTTTTCAAATGTATTTAGGAAATGTGAAACAACAGTTAACTATTGTAATTATTTAGGTCACTATTACAATAATAACTTCCCCACAAATCGGGTTCGTGTTCTTCAAAAATCAACTTTAGCTTTTTCATAGCCATTTAGAAAATACCCTGCCGCTATCATAGTTAATCTGTTTTACCTGTGAAAATGCCATATTTTAGCCTATCAATATCACTTTTTGGAAACAGTTGCGCGTAGTTTTGTTTCAATTGATCCCGAGGGACTGCTTTAATGATGATTATTTTACATTCAGAAATATCTCCACTGTAACTTATCATGTGGCCATTTTTTGGAATAGGAGAATAAAAATATAATCTGACCCCATATATGTTAGTATAGTTTTCCCCTCTGTGAACTAACTAGACTTACAGTAGTATTGTCAGCTGATATCTTGCCATAGCCTTCATTCAAATTTTAGAAAATTATATATATATATACACACACATATGTGTCTGTGTGTGTGTGTGTGCGTGTGTGTGTGTCATTTGTCATGTGTCATGTCATGTCTATCGTGTTATGTTAGAACGATCACGTCCTCTGCATCTTCCTGTTGTTCATGAATGTGAATTGTGCTAACGTCTGTGTGTGCGTGCGTCTGTGTGTGTGTGTTGGTGAGTGTATAAGTATGTCTGTGTTAATTGTGTTTATTTATTTATTAATTGTGAGTTTAAATTGCACTATTTGAGGGTGTGTATTCCATGTGCCCACATATTCATCTTTCAGACAGACATCTTAATTGGTAAGAATGAAGATAGGTGAGCATTTGAAGTATAACTGGCCTAAGTTGCATATACATCACTGTAGTTTACGGGAACAATGAGACACAGTACAACGTATGATTTGTGATAGTTTTTTTTCTTTATTTATTTAACTATTACGTGAAAAAGTGACATTGTTGGAAAACAGTGGCTTTAAATATAAAAAAGACTGTAAAAATATGTGTGTAGCTATTTAAACGTATATGAAAAAGGGCCTTTCCTCACAGCCTCTGCGTGCTAAGGAGAGTATCACCATCGCCTACAGTGACAGGAATATAGACTTTTGCAGATATGTATTTATTTATTTATCTATTTATTAAAAATTGAAAATAAAAATGATTCGTTCTTGTATGAGAGCTATAATTCTGGTCTCTGCAGAAGATTTCTTTGGATGCAGTCAACAAAACAGTTTCCCGCGACCATGTGAATTATTGCACAGTTATCAATATAGTAGGCAAATGATATGCACAAGCAAAACAAAGTTTGACTGCGTACGTTCTCAGCAGTTTCTTAAACTAAGCTAGTCATCTGTGACCTCAACATGCTCATGGAGTGAGCGAACGAGGACAAGGGGTAGTTGATGGAGACGGGTGCATGGGAGATCTGGTGCAGGTTCAGGTTGAAGCTCAGCGCAGCGGCAGTGGGGCCGGGGCTCTCGTGGTACAGAATGGGGACCCTGACAATCCTCTGAGAGGAGTTAGAAACGCTGGCTGCCTCAAGGTCCGCCGCAAGTTGTCTCTTCCATTTGTTTCTGCGGTTCTGAAACCAGATTTTGACCTGGGTCTCCGTTAGGTGGAGGGATGCCGCTAGGCCGGCCCTCTCCGAGCTACTGAGGTAGCGCTTCATGTCGAAGGTGGACTCCAGCTGGAACACCTGACTGCGGCTAAAAACGGTTCGGGTTTTCTTTTTCCGAGCAGAGCTCGCGTCCGAAAGTGCCTCATGGTCCGACCGTTCGTCTAAACTGTTGTTCTGTACTTCTTCACTATCGTCTGTTTTCCTGTCGGTTTCATCGCCGCCTTCGGTTGGCTCGGACACAGCGGGAGAGTCTCTGTCACTGGTCGACATGGAGCAGCAGCGTTCCTCTGTAACCCTTGTGTCATCTCTCGGACCTGAATGGGGAGAAAGACACGTTGGCTGTAAAACGCATGTGCAGCTGATGTGATCGAGTAGGCCTGTGCCGTGATTATTGTGACCATCTGGGCCTCGGCTAGTACGGCAGTATGGACTTCCTTGAGTCAGTGTCCCAAGAAGAGATTGGTGACGCAGACTTGGTTTGCATACACACGCACACTTTCTGGTGATTAGCTCCAACAAGCATGGTGCCTTGAAGTTGGCTGGTGAACTAGCACCAATGATTTAAGGTTTGTTTATTTATTTATTTGTTTGTGGTTTAGGTTAAGGAGTTCTTTTGGACGACTCTTTTGCTTTGTGTGTCACCGTCAGACTCGATGAGCCTGTTGACCAAGTAACTTTGAATTGTCCATTGCCAAAGGTAGCCAACTTGGATGAAAAGACAAACGTTTTCGTGGACAATCGAACTAAAATGGGCATTAATCCGGTCAGAGATGATGTGTAGGTGGAACACCACCTGCACTAGTACCCAAATAGGGAGACATGGATCGAATAGGCTAATATGACTCCATAACTTCGAACGGGTTTTTTTGTTGAGTTCAATAAGGGGACCACAGTCCAAATCTTTAAAAACGTATGCTATTATTTTTCTATTAACCAGAGGCACTGCATGCCAGGCTTTGAAGTGACTTCCGTACGGCGGTGTCCTCAGCATAAGATATTGTCTATGTGAGGCTACAACATTTTGTTCAACGTAACAGCAACAACAACCAGCAACAGGGCTTCGGTTTATGTTCTCCTAACCAGTGTGCGTACGTTGTTCGCCATAGGCTGATTGCTTATATGTAGACATAAGAGCAAGAAAACGCACACAGCAGACCTATTCGAGACACATACGTGCGGCCACGCACACACACACACACACACGCGCGCGCACACACGCACACACGCGCACACACACACACACACACACACACACACATTAATAAGCAGGCCCATGTACTTACTGTTTGGCGTTTCCAAAGCTCCTAAGTTGTGAGCAGCCCCCACGCTGTAGCATCTAAACGACGAGGCTATCTCTGCAGAGCGCGTTGGAAGGCAATAGCCGGCGGGCATTTGAACACATTTGGTTTCATCGTATTCTGTCAGGACTGTGACGGGAAAGCTCATCTCCTCTCCCCTGCTGACATCAACCCTTTCAGCATTTACCCGATTCCTCTCCGCCGTCGACTCATGCCCGATTCGCCCCGTGCGCAGTAGATTTTCGATGAAAAACGAGGACGCCCTCGACGATGTGGGTGTCTGATTGTTTGCGAGCTTCTCCTGCATTTTTTCCAAGACAAGATCCACCCGATTAACTTCCCACCGGGATCCGTCTGTGTCTTTCACGTTATTACGCCAACCTCCCCTCTAAAACGTGTGTTCGGGCGAAGAAGGTCCAAATGACCATTTCAGATGCTGTTCAGCGTATCCCATGCATGATGCACGGTCGATGGCGGCTCATGACAGGAACAGGACGTGAAGCTCCGTGGTGCCAGCAGCAAGCCAGGAGACGGGAGCGGCTCTGTGGGGCGAAACGTCAAGGCAGAGGCTTGGTGAGCTGCATGGGGGCATCCGACGATTGGACGAACACAAGAACAAATGGGGTTGTCCAAGGAAAGAAAGGCGAACTACTGTCTCTCCACGTCGATCATTGCTCGG
>OMLC01043235.1:0-16027 GCA_900302585.1 Regalecus glesne | reverse complement strand
GACATCTTCTAATCAGTGTGTGTTTGGTGGTATTACAAGGAGGAGGTCTACCTGATCTTAATCACGAATGTCATTTGCCTTTTATATCACAATGTTTCCATTTTTATTTTCACAGATAACTGAAGGGTCAAGTTACTTGGTGATTGTACAGCATGTAGACAAGGAGTTTGCTGTCATCTCTTTGGAACAAACAGGCCAGCTGACTGTGATCCCATCCACCAGCCATTTGAATGAGACATTGGAATCAGATAAGCTAAGGATGGGGATGCTACTGAGGGGTACTGTGATAGAGGCCAGCTGTGAGGAACTGGGGGGGCTACCCCTAGTGTCCTGGGAACGCATCACCCGAAAAAACCAGCACATGATCTCAGAAAGTCAGACTTCCAACAAGGGATACTGCTACGGTGATATAGTCATGGGCAGGGTGCGGACAGTGAAGCCCACATGTGTATTGCTGACTCTGACGGACGGAAGCACAGGCAATGTGCATGTGTCTGAGGTTTCAGACGAAGTATGCCTGGGCACCTTCCCTACATCCTCAGTCAAAGTGGGCAGTGAGGTCACCGCCATGGTTATTGGGGGCCGAGAGGCTACCAGCCACAGGTGAGTGCTGCTGCTTTATGCGTCACATAACATCATCTTTAAAGCCTGGCATGGTACTTCCATTGGAGTTGTGGGAATGGCAAAACAATTCTGCAATCAAATCAAGTTATTTATATACCACATTTCATAGATTGAAATGCAACACAATGCTGATCAGTTCAATGTTAACATTTCTTCCATTCAATGTTTCATTCTCAGTCATAAGATAGCTGAAGCGTAAAAAAAGTTAAGGGGATGGTTTTTATTTGGTTGCTTGAATGTTAGTTGAACTGATTTGAATATGTCCAGATTTTCATTTGACTGTCTTGTGCTTTATTTTTTTCCCCTTCAGATTCTTGCCCTTCTCCCATCCTAAATTCACATACACAATTCCTGAGCTTACACTTGTACCCAGGTAAGTTTTCTTGCCTCTGACAAACTGTATTTATATATTTATTTGTATTATTTATTTATTTATTTCATGAGCTATTTTTCTGTCCCCACAGTAAGCTGGACAAAGGTGTAGACCATAAACCTCTCACTCCAGAAGAAAAACTGAGCCGCTACAAGGTCGGAGAAGAAATGAGATGTTTTGTATCAAAAGTAAGTTTAGGACCTTGGGGTCTCTTCCACTTGCACTTTTCCTTGATCCTACGTATGCATAAACCGTCAAAAAGATCAGAGACAAGAAAACCAGATGAGAAAAGGGGGACTTTAATGTTGCTCAAACAGAGCTATAGTTTCTAACCTTCACCAAAATTGTCCGCCATGTCTTTATGGTTTTATTTGCAGTATTACCCGGAGAAGAAGTCTTTGGAGGTCACAATGGATCTTTGTACAACAGGGACTGTTGAACTGTTGGCCATGATAACAGATGTAAAAGTAAGTTATTTGTGGCAAACACGCTACACATATTGAGTGTTTTTCCCCACGTTTCCTATCATTTTGTACGTTCTTCACGATGATCCTTTGATTTAGCAAATCTGAGGTCACTCCTGCCTAACCAAACTTTTTTGCAATGGTCACCCAATCGTGTCTTTAAGGATGTCTTATTTTTTAACATCCCAGAAAATTGAACCTGTTCATCTGGATACAATGTTTAATGGGAGAAATATTTCCACACCTGGATTATCGAGTATGCATCAAGATATTTTGCAACAATTGTTCATTTTCAGGATGCCATCCATCCAGAAAAGCTGTATAAGCTGGGCCAGGCAGTCTGTGCCACTGTGGTGGAGGTGATCCCCAAACCGCAGCGCCTCATCATGTCTCTTACTGGTAAGAAGGAGGTCATCTTAAAACCTTCATATTTTGACAAGCTTAGCTAATCCAAAATCGATGTCTCATGTCTCCCCCCTCGCTTTATTTTTACAATACTTTTAAAGGAAGAGTAAAACACTAAAAGATCACGTTTTCTAATGATCATTGTTACCAAGGTTCCCACATGCTCGAGAAGGAGAGTGTGACTTTGGGCATGGTCACTAAAGTTCAGCCCCATGTGGGCCTTGAGGTCAAGCTTCCCTTTGGTGGCAAAGGAACCGTGTCCATTATGGACCTGGCTGACAGCTACCGCCCAAAACCTCTAGCTGCTTACAGCAAGGACCAGCTGATTAGGCAAGTGCTTACAGTTCTACGATCTCCACCCCACATCTCTTGCACACACAAGGCATTGCACAGAGCTGAAGGGTTTATCCTTTTTCTTTGCAGGTGTTACCTTATTGAAAAAGAAGATGACAAGTGGCTGTTGTCTCTCCGTCCATCAAGGTATTCAAAACTTCTGCTATAAAGGTCAATCTAGAGTTGTGAAAAATATCCCCCGAATTTTTTTCTCAATACTTATTGATTTTGAATTTTTACTACAATTCCAGTCTCCGGTGCACCTCACATTCAATACCAGTTTGTCTGAGGTTCCACTGGAAGCCGAAAAAATGCTCGTCACTGCTGCCTCTCCTCACTTTTACCGTCAGGCAGCTTTCGACTTAGATAACTTGTGGTATGAGACAAGCTGCTGATGCAGCATCAAAACTGTACATTGAAATAAACGTCGACGTGGATCCTACCATGTAGGGATTGCGCCTAGCAGCAGCCAGTAAGCGAGCGAAATTCTCCCACTAGCAAATATTAGTTTATTTTTTTAAAAAGATTTTTATATTGAGAATTTTATGGTTCAGGGTTGATGTTTTGTTGCTGTGGCATCAAGAGTGAGATCTACTATTACATTTTAATTAGTATGTTCAGAATGTTATGAAAACCTTAGTTCAACCCCTAGGTTTGGTTGTCCAATTAAAACCTGCAGGAAAATGTTTCTTCCCTTCCTTTGTACCATCTCCCATATCTCTTAAGTTTATCCCATCATTTATTTTTACCCTATGGTTGACTGTTTGCTCCTCCAGGCTGAACCCAGAGCAGGCCAAGCCAGTGAAGGACCCAGAGATCTCATCCATTGAGGACCTGGTGGTGGGCCAGGTTGTCAGAGGCTATGTCAAGTCTGTGGGAGAACAAGGTGTCTTCATCAGGTAACGGTTCATTCAGGAAGAATGGAAACGATGATCCAAAAGCAAAATGATTGCTATGCTTACTAACAAAAAAGAGCAATAAGGATAGTAAACAATGTAGAATATTGGCAACACACATGCGGACTGTTATTCTACGGGCTACGAAGTTCATGGGCACGATAGAATTGGAGACTGCGTAAATGTTTCACAAAGCGAGATATAATTTGCTTCCTGGTGACAAATGTCCTCAGATAGAGAAGGGGTTAAAATTGAAGAAGAAATTTGACTTTTGAAACAAACTGTTCACACGTCTTGATGCATGTTCAATAATACAGGAAAGGGAATCACAAAAAAGGTGAATCAGTTCATCTGGATGTAAAGTTTTATTGAGAGAAATGTTTTGTCACTCTTACAGGAGACATTATCAGTCTGAGCTGACTTCAGGCATCCCCACCCGTATAAACAATACAGTAGCATGACGACCAAAAGGAATTATGGTGCCATATGCAAGTTAGCAATTAAGTGGTAATGAGCACTATTTACAGATTAGGGAATAGTTTGAATCACATCATTGTAAAATAGTGACAGATAGTCGTTCACTCTTCACATAGATGGCCTCTTTGACATTCTTTCAAACCAATGATCCTCCCTATCAAGGATGTGCACATCCTATTAGTTGATAGACTAGCCACTGCTGGGTCCTGGCCTGATGTGTTGGCTGCTCTGTGTTGTACCATCCTCTTGGCCAGCATCTATTTGGTTTCTCTGATATACTAGTCATGGCAAATCCTCCCAGCCCTTAAACAGCCTATACTATATTGCTCTGTTAGTGCAGAAGGACCTGATCCTTGGGGTGGACCAATTTCTTGTCCGGTGTGTTTTGGGGTTTGAAAGACACTGAGGTGTGGTGTTTGGAAAATATATATCTCAACTGTTCTGAAACTTGCACCACATTTATGCACATTTATTTAGACAAGAAGATGTAAGGCAAAGAGTTAGTACAATTGTCGAGGCACCAAGGAACTGTATAACTATAGCGTTAACATCACATTGATGTGAATTAACAGAATAGATGATTGTGAAAAAGACTGGATTACTTTTCGTATGGATAAAAGACACATTTGAGGATCAGAGTGGTTGGGAAGTGGAATGAGGAATGAGATCAGAAATATAATCGGGGGCAAGGTCAAGCTATAAATACTATGTTACAATTTTGTTTTGTAGACACTTTCATCTAAATTGACATACGTTTTGATGTAATCAACAAGATCTTGTAAATTATTCTGAATTTAATGGGAGGGCAATGGAAAAATGCAATAACATGTGTAATTTGGGACCTATGGCTAGTTTTAGTGAGTAATCTTGCAGCTGTATTCTGGAAAGGTAAATTATTAAAAGTACCTTGATTGAGGCAAGAGTAGAGTGAGTTACAGTAATCTAGACAGAAAAATATGAAAGTATGAATTAATATTTTGAGAGCCTTAAAAGATTAAATACATCTAATTTTAGTGTGTGTGTGTGTGTGTGTGTGTACTTTTATTCCAGGTTGTCTCAGTCCATCATTGGAAGAGCACAGCTCCAGGAGTCTACAAAATACTTTGTGTCCAGCTACACCATCCTCGAGAAGAGCCTGCCACTCGACTCCCTACTTGCTACAAAAATTCTCAGGTAAAATATCTGCATTATTTAAACTGGCCAATTAGTTTTTATGTCTCTCACAGACTCTTTCTATGGCCTTTATTTTGGATGTTATGCTGTCTTTTGCATTGCGTTTTGTCCTTTTACTTATAGTCTTGCAGTAAGTACAGTATTAGAACTAACAATAATTTCCAGATCACCAAGAGCACAAGATCTGGAAAGAACATGGCTTTAGTACCCTTATAATTTTCTTTTGATCATGTTAAAAACCAAGTGCTCAGGCCTCCGGTGGCGTGGTTCAGCAGCGCATCTCTGCGTCATGCAGTTGGTTGATTGAATCCCGGCTGAGCTGTTTCCAACCACGGCTGGAGGTCCATAGTGGGGAATAATTGGCTAAGCCTCACATAGGTATAGGGGTTAGGTTGGACAAAGGATTCTGAGTTTGCCAGTGTCCCCCTCTGGATCATCCAGGCGCTAGCCGTTAAGGGAAGGGAAAGTACTCTCGCTTCATTCCCCAATGGCCAAGCAGTGTGCTTTCCCCGCGAGACCCTGATGTGTGAAATGCCAAGGGCTAGTCATCATGTGACTTGGAGGAGACAGGCTACGGCTTCCTGTCGGCGTTCTAGAGGGATATCAAAGCGACAGATCAGCCATAGGCAACTCTGGAATGTGGGGGGGGCGGATACAATTTTTATTTTTTTACAAAACCAAGCTAAGTGCTCAAAAAAATGATAGATGAAAAGAGGATTTTGCAGCTTACAGATGGTTGTAATGCATTCAGTTGGGTTTTCAGATTTTTTTTTTCTGGTTTGAAAACCCATTTCTCTCCCAGGGTCAGTTCAATATCAGTACTTCTATAGTACTTCTGAATATGAAAGTGATATCCTCATCGTACATTTTTCTTCCTCGGTTATTTTTTTTCTCTTCTCAGCATTGACAAAGAGAAGAAGCTAGTCAACCTCTCCCTCCTACCTGAGGACACTGGGAAACCAGATGTGCTCCCAGAATCCCTTGCTCTGCCACTGCGTCTTGTTGGAGTGGAGAAGAAGAAACATGATGACAGGAAGAGGAAACATGTCCTGTCCAAGACCCAGGTCACAAAACCGGTGCGGAGCTATGTTCATTAATTGAATTCAATTTCATCAGAACCAAAAATATAGAGCAGATTCATCTGTGACAGACTGCAGATAGTAGGTTTACTATCTCAAGTGTGTCTTCAGCCTCACTGACATTCAACTGATTGCTCACAAAAGTTTTTCACTGCCTGAGATTCAAATGTTTGCTCAGATAATACCTGTCCCACTATTTTGCCTTTAAAATGCAAGGAACCAAAGTTGATTTGTTAATATGACTTGAGTACAGGAAGGGACATGGGGACATGAAGGGATAAGTTAAGGAAAGTGTAGTGTATGATCATCTATCCCAAATTCATTGAACTTTAGTTTGTCCTGATATAACTGGCCGTGTTGCACAATTTGGTTTTCATCCATCCATCCATCCATCGTCAACCGCTTATCCGAAATCGGGTCGCAGGGGAACTGGAGCTTATCTCTGTTCTCATTGGGTGAAAGGCGGGGCACACCCTGTATAGGTCGCCAGTCTATCACAGGGCAGAACAGTTAGGGGAACAGTGTCTTGCTCAAGGACACCTCGACACGCTTCCCTGCAGGACCGGGGATCGAACCTGCAACCTTCTGATTGCCAGGCAACCGCTCTACCCACTGAGGTATGCTGCCCGCTCAGAGTTACCAAATGTAATGTCATTGTGTCTCAACCACAACAGTCAAAACCAACAAAAATATTCGGAGAGCTTTGTGTGGTCGTCTGTATATTTGTGACGGTCTGTTTCTGTTGTCCATAATGTACTTATGGCTTTGTGACTGTGTGTGTGGATGATGAGTGTGTATATGTACATATATCCATACAAGCACACGTACACACACATTTGAACTGAATATAGTGCGAGTCCAGCAGCCCAATGGCTGCAGGGTGTATTATGAGCCACACCATACATTAGTTTTCTGAATCCTCATCAGGCTCGCCAGTGGAGGCCAGGCGATGTATTGGCCTCCTTGTTATGTTCATGTCTGTGTGCGTTTTCACTTTTCTCTCTCGTACATGTAAATGAGCGAGCGGGCTAAAACAGGAGGTCATTTCACACGGACTGCTCTAAAGGAACAACACAGACTCCCCTGCCCCCACTGCTCCTCACATAATGATTGACATGAGGTCAAACACGACCCATTCAGCATCACCACCGTTGGACATGGACTTCTGCAGCAGCTGGTGATGAGGAGCTTCTCCACAGGTGACCACCTCGTCTTCGTGTTGCAAAAAACGGATCACAGGCTTCCGGACAGACTGGAAACACAAATGGAACATGGACGTACACAGAGCCTGACAAGAACTCCATTTCCATCCCAGAGGAAATGGAGTTCCTCCATGTCCAATTTTGTTTGCGGTCGGGCGGGACATGGCGACCCTGCATGTGAGTCACCATGGTGACAAGCGGATGACTATGATAAAATACAGCCAGATGTATTCGTGTGACGTGGCCACTGGGGTGTGAAGGGAGCCAAGTTCTAGTTTGTCTTCTGGTTCCTCAGGTGGAACCTCAGGTGGAACCTCAGGTGGAACCTCAGGTGGAACCTCAGGTGGAACCTCAGGTGGCCGTATTGACATTGGGTGAGGCCAATGATGGCTGGATCCTCGAAAAGCCCCTCGAGGACAAAGAAGATGTATCATTCTCACAAGCACCTGGTTGTGGGGATAAAACCATTCCTTTCTATCCAGCAACTGTTTTTGCTTCGCTGTGGTGGAATACATTTTGGGCCGTTTTCCAAAATAGCTGAATCATTTCATCTGGACCCAGCCTTTAGTGAGAGGAACATTTCATCACTTTCCATGATAAATAATTCAGTATGCAATTTTAACTACCAGGTCTGTTGCTTTGTTGTTTTGTTTTGGGGGGCTTGGCTCTGTTCTGCTTTCCACTCCGTGTTCACCTTGTGAGACTAATAAAGGAATATATCATCTTTGTACAGATGATGGTGAACTTCAGGAAGAGCCCACCGGCACTGCCCCCCCCACCCCCCACTCACCCACACACAGTCAACAGCAAGGTGTCTGTGGTGTAAACCTAGAGATTCCTGGGCTCCACAATCTCTTAGGATCCCAGGTGGACACCCAGCAGACGCAAGCATCAATAAAGTTCAGCAGAGGATGAACTTTCTCCTTCAGTTCAGGAAGTTAGGAGCTGTTCAGGAGCTGCTGGTTCAGTTCAGCGCTGCAGTGATCCAGTCTGTCCTCTGCACATCCATCCCAGTTTGTTTTGGATCAGCCACCAGACAGGACAGGGACAGACTTCAACGGACAAGTGGGTCAGCAGAGAAAGTTAATGGTGCCAACCGGCCCTCCATACAACACAGAAACCTCTCCAGAGTCAGGAAATGGCCAGGCAACATCACTGCAGACCCATCACACCCTGACCCCAAGCCAAACAAAATTAAGAAAATAATTAAACTACCTTCCTGTGCTAAAGTTCATCTTATAAAGTTGCTTTTCTTGGGGTAGATTTCAGTTCTGAACAAGAAGAGAAGCCGTTCTGATGATGCCTCCACTAGACAGCAGCATGTGTGAAATGGATCCAAACCACGCAAACTGGGCTGGTTTCTGGATTTTTACCCGTTTTAAAACTATGCTGAATGAACACAGTCTTCTCACCTGGGCCTGTCCACTGGGAGGTCAGGGGTCAACAGCGGAACAATGGATCCAGAAATTCAGCAAAGGAGGCATCAGAGTTCAGGTGGAAATCAAACCTGACACATTCTTTATTACACAGACAGCAGCCCACTTATCTGGAGCCCGACCATGTCTCCCTCCTCCCATTCACACTGCAGCTGAGCCTCCTGCAGGAGGATGAGGAGGCATCCATATGAAGGACACCTCATTGTGTCCGAGTGGAGGAACAAAGGCAGCTGTTCCCATTGAGTCAGACTCATCTGATCTGCTGCTGGAGGTGCTGAAAGAACAATGAAGCTGTCTCCTGGCTACTCAGCGGTAAATCAATCAATCAGTCATTATGTAATACCATTTTCTAACCACATGTTAAGTGACTTCTACCTCTAACCCTAAAATGACTATCAGTCCAACCACCTAGTAAAGAAGGAGACTTTTTTCATCGTACATACATAAATGTGTCCTCTGCATCTAACTCATCCATTCCATTGTATAGGAGCGGTTGGCAGCTGCAGCGCCCGGGGAGCAACTTTTGTTTGGTTTCCTATTCCCTTCCAGGCAGGAGTATTAACCACAACATGCATGTCTCTCTGATGGCAGGAGGAAACCCACCCAGATATGGGAAGAACATGCAAACTCCTCACAGAGACGACCCGGGCCAGGATTCAAACCCAGGACCTTTTTGCTGTGAGGTAACCGTGCTGACCGCTGCACCACCCCTAACATTGAAAACGACAAACCATTCATCACACAGGGACAGCAAAGTAACATGAGGGTAAAGTTCTCCCTGAGGTTTCTTCCCATTGTTCTCCCCGTTAAAGGAATGTTGAGGACTTGTTCCTTATCTGATGGAAGGGTATAAGGACAGGATGTTGTGTTCGTATTAATCCACTGAGACATATTTTAATTTGTGGTAATGGGCCACAGAAAAATGGACTCAAAACCAATTTAACTGAACTACAATGAGTGCGACTACTGCATCAATGTGTGGTTTTATTTCTCTAGTTTGCTTCCTTGTCCTTCTGATGTGATGTTAGATATAATCTACATCAGACACTCTATGGGACAGATGAAGCTGCAGCAAACACAAATATTTTAGAATTCTTTCTGTCACAGTCTCGCAATCAGCTTTTTGGCCACATGTGTCTGTGCACAGGAGGGATCTTCCATCGGTACACAACAGCTTCTGTTACTGCACATGTCACTCTCTTCCTGCGTTCTGCTGCCCCCTACTGTCCACATGTCTCACTGTCTCACTCATAAACACTCGTCTCAGAGGGGCCACTGTGGGTTAAAGGTCAACATTGTCATCTGCACTCTTTCATATCTTGTGTGGATGTGATGGGGCACCCCCCTCCTCACAGTCATCTTGGCAGCCGTGATGATGAAGATGGGATTTGCCATGAGAAATGTTGTATCCCAGTAGAATAGATATGCCAAAGGAGCGCTGCTTACCTCCATTTTAACAAGAAAAGTGGGTTTAGTTTAGGTTTTTTGCTGAGGGGCTGGCTTTTGTCATTCAGTGCAATAAATGACAAAGTCAGATAGGGGGCAGCATAGCTCAGGAGATAGGGCAGTAGGGGAGTAAAAGGAAGATTGCTGGTTCAATCCCCAGACCCTGCAAAAAGAAACTTAACCCTTAACTGCTTCAGTCCTTTGATGGAATGTCAACGTGTCCAGGGTGTTCCCCTGCCTTTAACCTAATGAGTGCTGAGATTGGCTCCAGTATGACTCTACGGCCTAACTTTGGACAAGCAGTTGGCGATGGATAGATTTATTTCATATTTATTTAGCTTCACATGTTGCACACAGGTTTACCCTCTTAATCTGAGAAAATACAGAGGAACCACCAGTGTCTTCATTAACAGGGGAATCTTTTTCATTGCCTTACTTGTCCATCCTCAGTCTTCTAAGTATGAGATTATCTTCTGTAAGTTAGTCCATCCAGCCATCTTCTTCTTCTGTCTCACTATTTGAAGTTCTGATGCCCAGCGTGCTTGTCAGTGAGTAGCATGGCTCTGGTCCCATGACACAAGCATGGCTCCAAATGGGAAACTGAGGGACTGTATTATTCATGGCAACCTCTTCACTGTGGTCTAAAAAGGGGAATCTAATCTGAGTCAAATGGGCCTCGCATCACCCAGGATGTGTGTCTGTTGCATCTCCATGTGATTGTAAAGGAGCTGTGCTCATCTTTCTCTCTGACCATTGCAGGACCAGCCACTGAAGATCTGCAGTGTCCCTGTTGTGCTCTTCAGGGTGCATCTCTCTGTCTTAACCTGGGATCCAACGCACATAAAACAACATCTATGATCCCTCCAAGAGCCATAAGTATTGATCACAGCCATTTGCATTAATCTGCGGTGGGTGGACCAAACGCCAAGAGAATGACAGACCATGATGAAAACCCTGGCATCTTGGAAGATGGATTTGTTTTAAAGGATTACACTGAGTAATTTGTCGGTAAAAGTCACTTTAAAACCAGCTTCTGAGGTGGAAACGGATGCAACTTTTCCAGGTTTAGCAGGAAAAAGGCCTGTCAGAGCCACTCGTCTACTAGCTTTGGAGAATGGTGATAATGTGATTTACAGGGAGGCTTCTTCTTCCACCTTCACACACTTGGGTTCATCAGTGTGTCCTCGGTTATCCCTGCTGATATTTATGGCAGTCATTATCACGTCCTGCAGGGGAAGGCCAGCTGCTCTCCTCTTCCCCCGATGGACGTGACAAGCATTTGTTTATCTGCAAGGCTCTTTTGGCTATGTTGCCCCCTCGTGCCACAGATTGCCTCTATTAGCCAGGAACGCTGGATCCCGTGGAACCCGGTTCAGTGCCTGGCTCATGCAAATCCACCAGATCAGGTGGGGAAGACGGACTTTAGTTTTTATGCTCCAGACTCATGGAAGGAAAATCCACATTCTGATAAAACCTTTGAATGTTTTAGAAACAGGGGCAACATAGGTCAGGGGGTGGGGCAGTTGTTGGTTCAGTTCTTAGCCTCTGCAGAAAGACACACAGAGCTGCCAAGACTGGTAACAGGGGAGGTGTAGCCGATGTGCTCCAGAAACACCACACACACAGCAGTACAGAGACGCTGGACTGAGAGATGGCTTGTCCTCCGTTTGCTGCATCCATCCATCACTTATCCCAAGTCAGCTCATGGAGGTCTCAGTTCCCGTAGGGAGCCCCTCCTCCTGGCCACACCCACCAGCTCTGACCGGGGGTCCTGAGGTGGTCCCAGGGTGGAGATATAATCCCTCCACCTGGTCCTCAGTCTCCCCCGTGGCCTTCTCCCAGCTGGACGTGTGTGGAACACCTCACTAGGGGGCCAATGAGGTGGCTGCAGTCATTACATCCATAATAACAGCAACATCTCCATTTGTGATCAACTGGTGAAGAGCAAATTGAATGAAGAATGTGGTGACCCTTAAACTGACGGGCCGTTCAGTACACGGTCACTGTCAGTCCCTGCCTTGTGGGGTGGACATGGACTGAGATGGGGGATTAAGGCTGGATGGCCTTCCTGATTTCCTGCAGTGGGTTTGAACCCACATCATCTGGCTTGTAGGTTCCTGAAATGTGCTCTAGCCCTGAGCTGCTGTGGCCCCCCGGCCGTTCATGACTGTGAGAAAACTGCAATGTCCTCTGAGAGACTCAGGAGATGGACGACATGTAGAACACACCAAGCCATCAACAGTCCAACATCATCTGCACCTCGCATCATGGGTACCACCCAGCCAGGCAGGCACATCCACAACTCCACAAGAGGACTGGGTGGACTGCACATCCCCATGTGGCTCCCAGAGTCCCCCTGGCTCCCACTTCCTCTAGGACTGGCTTGTCATGGGGACTATTGGGTCGTTTGTGCCGATCTGTCTCCTCCTGCCTTGCTCAGGGGCACAGGCAGGAGTATGAACCCTGACATGCATGTCTTCTGATGGTGGAGGAACCCACACAGACACGGGGAGGACATGGAGACTCCACACAGAGAGGACCTGGGATGGGATTTGAACCCAGGACCTTCTGGCTGTGAGGCAGCAGTGCTGATGAGGAGCTCCGGGGCAGCCTGGTGCTCCTCATCAGGGACCGCCACCACGACCTGAGCTATGGTGACGGGCTGACACCAGGCTGGTTCTGTAGCACCTCCCGTCATGAGCATGTCCTCTGTGTCTCAACCTCCTGCCGTGGCCGTGGGTGCTCCACACGTCCTGACGCATGGTCGATAACCAGGCAGGGGAACCACAGACAGGTCGATCGGTTCCACGGGGTGAGAACTTTATTCAGAAACGTTTCGTTACTCGAACAGGCGACATGCTCCACACGGGACGCGGGTGTAGTGAAGACGGGATGGGAGCCAGGAGGAGACGGACGTGACTTGTGTGGAAGGGCAGCGGCTCCACATGACTGAGAGACCTCCTCCAGGAGCGGAGCCGCGGCACACAGGAGGAGGAGGAGGGCAGGATCCTCCACTTGTTGGCAGAGATCGGCTCCTCCGTCCCCCGAGCAGCTGCAGGCCTGACCGGCCCCCACAGACCCGAACCCTCAGTACCCCCCCACCCCCGGGCCACAGCGACACGAAGCTCTGCGGGGTCAGAACCCGCCATTACGCCGGGGAGATGTGCGCCTGTCGGCTCCCTGGAGCCGCGTCAGCCCGCCACCGTGTGCTGGTCCTGGTTCTGGTCCTGGCTCCGCTGCTGGAGCTATGCGGCGGCTGGGACCTGGTTCTCCTCCACACCAACGACGTCCACGGCCGGGTGGAGGAGACCAGCCGGGACTCCGCTCGGTGTGACCGGAGAGGGGCGTGTTTCGCCGGCGTGGCGCGGAGAGCCTCCGGGATCCGGGCCATCCGGCAGCGGGAGGAGCACGTCCTGCTGCTGGACGCGGGAGACCAGTTCCAGGGCACCGTGTGGTTCAACTACTACAAGGGCACCGAGGCGGCCCACTTCATGAACCGGCTCCGCTACGATGCGATGGTAAATACACGAACCGAGCCGACCTAGCGGGTTCCCCGCACCTCCGATCAGAACAGGAGACATGACGAGGCGGGAAACGGCCGCTGATCAACCCGGGAAAAAGGAGAGAGGAGGACGCGGTGGAGTCGGGAGGAGGTGCTGGCACCGATGTGCCACACTGGAATGATGCTAGCTGGGGCGGCCAGGCTGCTCCAAGCCGTGTGTACGGGGACGGGGTCTCTGGTGGACCTGCACCACCTGGTGTACAAGACCTGTAGTGGGAGAGTTGGTGTGGTCCCAGTGGGCCGCTCAGCCCAGCGTACCCCTCTGGTCCTGAGAGGTGCAGGTCCCCACCTCCTGGGGATAAGACGGCTCAGACACAGGGAACACATTCCACCAGCCTGTGTGTGTGGCAAACGAAGCCTATTCTGCTCTGTTTTATTCTCTTCTGCTCCACATCCATGTGATATAATACATCTTAGTAGTCTCTCAGCTTCTGCTTCCAGCTTGAAGAATTTTGATTGAGCCAACACGAACCCCAATGCCCTTCCTTCTGCCTGACTATTGTGTTTGTCAGTGTTTGTGTTGGACTTTGTGGGGAGTTCATTTCCTCTCTTTCCTCTGGTTTGACTCTTCCAGGCTCTCGGGAATCATGAATTTGACAATGGAGTGGATGGACTCATTGAACCCTTCCTGAAGAAGGTGAAATGTTCTGTTCTCAGTGCCAACCTCCGACCCGACAAGACACTGAGCCCAAGAATCTACGGCCTGTATTCTCCTCACAAGACCTTTAAGGTTGGCAGTGAGTTGGTTGGCGTGGTCGGGTACACGACGCAGGAAACCCCTGCCCTGTCCCAGCCCGGTAAGTATTAGGAGGGCATCTCTCCATGTCCCCGACCTTCCCTTCTTTCTCTTTGACCTTGGCTGTATCTTCCTCTGCCTTGTCCGTCTCATTTCTGTCTCCGTCCTTCCGTGTCCAGTATACTTGTCTCTAATAGCACAGCATAGCTCAGGAGGCAGGTGGGCTTCTTGCTGGTACCATCCCCAGGCCCTGTAGAAGGCATGCTGAGGTGTGCTCGAGCAAGACACTCAGGTGTCGCGGCTGCTCACTGCTCCCATACAGTAGGATGGGTTGAACACAGACCAAGGCCCGTGTGAGGGCCTGGATGGACTCTCAGGACATTGAAGACCTGGTACCAGGATGCTGGACCCCGGTAGAATGAGGGCCATGATATCTAATATGTGGCTATTTACAGCTGGAGGCTTGACTTGGTTTTTGGTCAGGGGGTGGTTACACACTGCTGGAACTAGACATGCAAAACTCAGCACTGATGACTGACACCGTAGCCCCCCCCAGGCTACCCGCATGGTCAGCTCCGTGCTTTCAACCACCCCCTGACCTAGCATCTGTACCCCAACACCAGCTCCACCCTGTTTACCTGATGGCAGTGATGATGAGGATGATGTGGGTGTGGCGAGATGACATGAAACACACATTGTGCCTGTGCTATGTACCGGTGTCAATGACAGCTTCAGGCCCTTCATAGAGTCCAAGTCATTCTGCAGTGCTCATCCGTGCCAGTAGCCTTACCTTGCCTCTCTTCAGACATGCTTTGGTACTTCTTCTAATCTCTCCCCGTCTCTTCCTTTCATCCACTCCTCACACTTTCCACCATGGTGCCATTGGCTCAATGTGCAGTGTCCTTCATCTCCTGCCTGTGTCTCTTCAGGGCCACACTTGCACTTCGAGGACGAGGTGGGTGCCCTGCAGCTGGAGGTGGACAAGCTACTAACAAACAATGTCACCAAGATCATCGCCCTGGGTCACTCTGGCTTCACTGTGGACCAGGACATAGCCAGGAGAGTCCGCGGTGTGGATGTGGTCATTGGCGGACACACCAATACGTTCCTCTATACTGGTATGTGGAGAGCTACACTCGTACTGCAACAAGTACCACAACTACCACTGGCAGTAGACCTAGGATGGCCTGAGAATGCTCCACATGGTGCTTTTTATTGTCCAACAGCAGCAAAACAAGTAACTTTTCATTAAGGACGTGAACTCTGTCTTTCTCTCTGTCTGTCTGTCAGTCTCCCTGTGTCTCTCTCTATCTGTCTGTCTTTGTCTCAAATTCACAGTCAAATTCCAACATGTCTTCATGGTCATGAGGTAACAGTTGTCCATGTTACCAAAGCAGACATTTAAACATTCAGAAGCTAAACATGAACTAGAAAACACATCAACACAATACAGAACATCAACATAGTGTATTAAAGTACAAAGTAAGAAATAAGACCATAAATCATCATTCAGAATATTAACATGTGTCAGCTGACTGTCCCTCACTGTCCCTTATCTTCTGGCAGGCAGCCTATAGGCTGCTGCTAACCTACAGCTGTCTAGCCCCTCCCCTAGTAGGACTGGTAGTTTCTCCTCATCCAGTCATTGAAGGAAACCTTTTCTTTGTTGTTCCAATAGTTGAAACCTGTTTCTCTCAGGTGTGTGTATTGTTCACATGTGGTGAGGAAGTGTAGCTCTGTCTCAGGCTCACTGAGGGGGCAGTGGGAGCACAGCCTTTGTTCTGCAGGCAGACAGGTTTGCCTGTGTCTCCCCTTCTCAAT
>OMLC01043232.1:4773-18252 GCA_900302585.1 Regalecus glesne | reverse complement strand
AATGAGGAAAAACATGCAGCAGCTCCAGATCAGAACAGCTGCATGTTGGGTAAGAAGACGCGTGTCCACCTATAGATGCTAGCAGACAGGCTCGTGTCATGGTACATACATACATACATACAATGACACGTGTTCTCTGCATCCCACCCATCCTGTTATACAGCGAGCAGCTGCAGCACCCGGGGACCGACTCCTGGTCTTTCTCCTACTGCCCTGCTCAGGAGCACAGGCACCAGTATGAACCCCAACACGCATGTCTTTTTGAAGTGGGAGGAAACCAGTAGATCGAGAGGAAGCCCACACCGCCACAGGGAGAACAGGAAAAGTCCCCACAGGAAGGAACTGGGACGGCCTGGGATTCAAACCCAGGGCCATATTGCTGTGAGGCAACAGGCCTGACCCCTGGGCGCTCTGCCAGATCCACCACAAAGTCGAGACATTTTCTCCCTGAAGTTGCTGAGAAAGGTTTTACAAGTCAGGGTATCTGCTGAGCAGCTAGAGGACGTGTCCGAGGAGGAGCCAGTAACAGAAGGTTGAGGTGAGGTGGGGGTCTGGCTTCTCTGGGAAAGGGGGAGTCACCATCCAACAGCATTAAGTGGAATCTCATACTGTGTGGTTTAGTTTAGCTCAGGTGGGAGTCCACAGGGGCTCAGTGCTAGAGCACAGTGAGAAATGTCGGCCGTCGCAGGTTTGAACCCACCATGGGTTGTCGGGAAGCACATCTAGCCTCAATACCTAATTCTCCATCAGAGTCCACGTCTGCCTCCAGCTACGAGAGGACTACGTGTGACACGGACCTTCTATGTGCAGTCGAGCTGAGGTAGCCACGTGATCAAGAGAAAGATGAACTAGCAAACGAAGCTTAGTGAGGAGCGTTCCTCCATTTAGGTGCTCATATGCCTCACTGGCCAATCGGTGAAAAGATGTGACGAGCTCGTCTATGGAGATAACACAGTGGTCCGTTACACTTGTCACATGGCACTCGGTGACCCCACCCGGTGACCCCACCGGCCAAGAGACCACATGCAATCAAACACCGTAGAACAGGTGTTCCCCCTCTTTGAGAAGTCACTAGGCCGGAGGAAGGAAGGGAAGGGCGGGGCGAAGGTGGACCAGGCTCCATCCTGCCACTGCCACGGCTCCAAACCGAGTTTGCTTTGCATCACTCATGAGCCTGGTGTCATCTTTAGAGCAATCCGCTGTGCAGCTCCCAGATTTGAATAATTGGCAAAACATGTAATTACACCACTGAGCTGCCTTGGGATAAACCCTGTGCTCGTGTTCAAATTAATTCCTGAGATACCCTCTGCTTGACATTTCGTTGAGGAGGCTGGAACCCCATTGAGTGTGCAAGGTTGTGAAATCCCCATGGGGAGAGCCACACACTGTATAGCACAAGCCAAGCCCTGCATTCTGCACTGGCAGATCCCGACCACCCCACACCTGCTTTTACCATTTACCACACGTGTAACATCTGAAAGCCCCAAGGCGTCCTTCTCCCTGTTTATTGGAAGACCCGGGGCCTAAAACAATTAATCACTGTTCAGAGACACTAGTTTTCCAGTTGAAACAACAACTCCCAACTCCTTCACCTCCACCAAGGTTAATTAGCATCAGTGTCTCACTCGCAAGTAATTAGATTACCAATGTCTGAGAGGCGGATAAGATTAATCATAAAGATCTGCGACCGAGCCGATACCGAGCTATTTATTAACTCCTCAGCCTGGAAAGGCCGAGCGAACACCCGCTAAACTGAGGTGATGATTATGAACGAAAGGGTTCACGTGTGCTTAAGGTGGGCCCGTCCCAGATAGGATACCTGCATAATCTTCATAGTAAAAACTGCTCTGTTAGAATAAAAAGATTGAGATCCGAGATCAACCGTTGAAGCTGCAGAGTGGCGTATACACCAGACTGCTATGCAGACGGATGTTTTATAACAATAATCATATTTTCCCCTTGTCCGTCCCACAAGGGGGGATTTGCAATTCTCCGCATTCTAACCCATCCTATTGTATAGGAGCAGTGAGCTGCCACCGTGTGGCGCTCACGGAGAAGTTCGGGGTTCAGTGTCGTGCTCAAGGAAACACCTCGACATGCTTTCTACGGGAATAGGGATCGAACCTGCGACCTTCTGATCACCAGACGACCGCTCTACCCACGGAGCTACGCCAGTTCCCCACAATGTGAAACATATCGAGTACACACAAGAATCGCATCCCAAGCTTCCCACAGTCTCGGGAAGAAAATGATCAACCGGGATGCTAGCAAGCTGCAGCTGTGCCGTGTTAATAAAAGTCCGATAATGGATCAATGAAAATAGGACTGACCTTACTTTAGTCAGCTAGTGATTCATTAGAACATAAAAGTTACAGAGAAAACCAATAATCAGCCCCTTCAGACATGCTAGAGGCCAGAAGGAGCCGTTACAGATTATGGAGAACATTCTCTGCTCCATGGAAACAGAAGCCGGTGATTGTCTGTCCCATATGGCAGTGGAATGAGACATCTTGTAATTACTAAATCTCATTCTGAAATCTTCCTCAAATCAGCCAATCAACTCCGACATCCCTTATATTGCGAGTAGTTGTGTGGAAAACAAGGCTTTGATGGGGTAATATCTGCAACAGGGCAATTAATCGGAGAAGAACCCCGACCGCTAACCCCTTCCTAGACCTTCATTTAACTCCTGGGGGTGGCTGGATTTGGCAGCATCCCTAAAATATGCATGAGAATCTAAAATGCCCTCAACCCTCACCCTGTAGGATTTCAACCATGAAAATAACAGTTTCATTCTTATCGGAGGAGGCAGGGAGAGAAGAATTCTGTCACCTCGTTTGGGAATCTTAGTTAAATGTGACTCTTGGCAGCCGCCTGCTCTAAAAATAAGCCTCACTTGCTCCCACACTGTGAATATGAGATTGCCATATCGCTACCTCTCCCCATAACAATTAATCAAGTCAAGCTGGGCTGTGCTTAGTTGAAGTTTCCCTCTCCCCAAGTGCAGAAATGGCTGAACTAATTGTTAGGAAATTGTCTTTTGAGAGATGTACATGTCCCCCACCTCGGCATTTGGACATGTTTTGAGAGAATGGAGTAAATTGTTCCCGTCTGTAGTTTCAAACTCTAATGGTGTATTTTTCATATTAATAATATTGGCTTGTTCATCAGACACCAGCTGAGGGTCCGTACATGCACTGGCAGCTGTCTTCAGCACAGAAAGCCAGAAGAACGGTTGGCACAAAACAAATGGTTTGAACAGTCACCAAAAGGTGAATCAGTTCAACTGGATCAGAAGTTCCTTCAGAGACGTCTCGTCTCTCCTACGGGAGACGTCTTCAGTCTGAGCCCACTGCAGCATCCCCGGCCTGATCAACAACAAAGTGAGGACACAGCACAAAAGGCTGGCCTCATGGACTGGCCTCATGGACTGGACATCCAGTGGTAATGAGGACGAGTCACGGAGGACTGGGGAGTAAACTCCTGATCCAGTTGAGCCGGATTCACCTGTTTTTGTGTGAATCTGTTACCTGGATTACTGAGCATGCATCCGGACGGTTTGAACAGGCCCTCTGTGAGTGTTCGGTCATGGTGGTGGGTTGTGAATTCATGGAATTTGCTGGAGGTTTTTTCATTCTTCGTTTAGTTATTTTTTGCTGGAGAGTCGACTGAAGGCCTGTTTTTACAGACATGTTCTTCAGTCTTTCAATGGAGATGCTTTACCACTTGTTCCTACGGTGCACTCAACTAATATAAAACGCTTACCCCAAAGCACTCTATAGAAAAGCTTTTTTTTTTTGGTCCATGTGATGTTCTGAAAAGGTTCGGGTCCACTTAAAACGACGAGGAGAGAAATACATCAGAAATAGTGCAGGATTCCTTCGAACTTCCATCGTCTTTCCACCAGTTGAATAATGAAAAATACTAAATATGAATGCAACGTCTAAATCATTTAGTGCAGAGCCATTTTGAAAATGAAATAAATGCATCTGTCCTAAATCAAAGATATGGATTTTGCGTTGAGGACTTTGAAGGGCTCACGTTTCATTAGCCACATACAAAATAGATGGGATAATGGAAAACAGGGAATGTTCAGAAATATCATTTTTTAAGTGTAGTATGGCTTTTTTTTCTGTTCGGAGCAGTTCACCAATCACCCAAACATTCGGAAAGTATCTTGCAATGAATGTGTGCAGTTGCTGCAATGACTTAACCCTTGCATGAACCTCTCATCTTTACCGCCCTGTAGATACACTTAGACCGGGATGCACTCAGACATTACAAATGTCAAATTATTCATTCTTAGGTGCCTTGGCCACATCCTGTGCACTTGTGTCTGTCTTCACTCGTTTTTTATGTTTCTACAGTGGATGAAAAGGCTTCGAAATGTGAGAGTTGACAGCGTTCATGTGACATGTTCATGCATCTTTGTGCTAACCAAGACTAGAAAATTATACCAGATCACTCCTGTTCCTATCTCATTACATCAGCTCCCTCTACATGCTAGATTTGACTCCCGGATCCTGCTTATGAATTATGAAATATTACATTGACTTGAACCTTCCTACTTATCACATTTAGTCACTCCTCCTTTACTTGCTAGTGCTCTACCGTCACCAAATGCCAGGGTCCCCGACTACTCCAAAACGGAATAAAACATCAATAAGTGACGAGGCTTTCTCTTCCCAGGCTCTTCTTCTTTGGAACTGTCCTCCTACAGAAGTTTGGGGAGCTAGTTCATCCGATTCATCCAACGCTACGCCGAAACCCCTTTTAGGCATCAGTCTTCAGCCTCCGCCTGTACTAAACGACGGTTCTCCAGCTTGTGTTCCATTTTATGTGCACGTGGTTACATGGATCTACTGTACGCTGCAGTTCTTGCATATTCTGGTTTTTGCATTGTATTGTTTTGTTAATGCTTTATGTAAATTATCTCATTCTAAATGTCCTATGCATTTTAATAATGGCGGTTACAACTGTTTTACATTTCCTGCCCTGTGAGCCACACCCGGTGATATTGGGCAATAACACAGTTTGACTTGACTGTCGCTGCACCGCTTACATATGTTGATATGTTCCTCTCATTGCATCTGTTGCTCCCTGTTAAAGGTGCTCGAAGGGAGTTGCTCCTCTAAGGACAGGAGGCCGTGTCATTGGAAAGCCCACTGAGGCACATTTGTAATTTGTGATAATGGGCTACACAGATCAAATTGACTCGACTTGACTTGTTTGCCTTCCATTGGAGAAGCAATATAAGGCCATCAAAGGCCAGATTAGCAGACTGAGGAACAGCTTCTTCCCCGAGCTGTGGCCTCTATCCCCCCACAACACCCCACACTAGTTAGACTGAGGTCTTTAACATGCACTAATGAACTTTCAGCATTCTATACAGGTGGAAGGTAAGCTGCTGCGCTGAACCTTTTTATACTGCGCTGTCTAGTTGCCTCATCTTTATCTGATGTGGATAGAGGACGCTATCTCATATCCGTCTTATCTATTTACCTTGTTTATTTTTCTTGTTTCTATTATTAATCTTGCTTTTATGTCCTGTTGTTTTCTGTCCCCTGCTGGTTTCAGAGTTACCAAACATAACATCATTATGTCTCTGCCATGACAAAGTGAGACCGTCACTCCATCTCACTGCTCTCGCCACCAGGACACAGTATAGTCATTAGGATCGAGTCTGCCTCAGGTTTCATCAACTGACTGTAGGTCCTCTCTAAGACGGGTGTGTGTCACAGTGAAATCTGAGATTGTTCCGTCTGAATCATTTTTAACATGGACCACCGGGGGCTTCCCAATTAACTACGTTGCACTTAAAGGTAACGTTGTGTCAATAATTGAATTGAGGTTTGCCAAACCGAATGGGGTTGAATACTTTTACAACTAGCCTAGTCAACCTTTTGTTTTCTGAAAAATGTTTGATACTGTGAAACTCCCACTACTTAATGGCCATTAATTAAATGTATTTATGTAAATTAAAATAATAAATAGAAAGATATTCATGCACTAATTATTATTCAATGAAATGATCACTTTGGCAGGGGGTTGAACATTTTGCAAGGCACTCTATGCATGTCACATTCTCATCGGGGGCTGAGCCCCCCTAAAGTCTGATCCTAGAATCACTCCTGAGCAAAGATTTGGTTTTTTTATCCTAGCAACACTGTGGGAGATGGATAATTACAGACATTTACACAATGGAAATACTGGTACAGCAGTCGCACCCACTGTTGGCCACTAGCACACTTGAATAAATTATAGGGTGGTTAAATGCAACACTCATGGGGTCAAAGTAGTGCAAAAGCAATACAAAGCCCTTTTACAAGTACCTTTGTATCACAGAAATATGTTTCTATCCAGAAGAAAAGAGTACAGTCAGCTAATAGGATCACTTGGGCCCAAATAGGAATAGATACTATTTATTCCTAATGTAGACAGACAGACAGACAGAAAGATGTATATACATATGTACGTACATTCTGTGGATGCACTAAGGGGATAATTCAAATCAAAAGATAAAAGATGGATTCTGGGGCAGAGGAGCTAAACAGCAGCACTGAGCACAATTGAGATGTATCAAGATGACTGCGGCCAATGATTTGTAGGGAGATGAGATGTGGAGGTATATCTCACAAAGGGGCAGAGTGAAATCCACATTGACTCTTGATTTGGCTCACAAATGCACCGAGATGTCCCGGCAGCCGGCAATATTCCAGCTAAATTAGTTTGCGCTCCTCTTTGGAAAACCGAATCTATGAAGTGGCTTCGGTGGCACTCTGAAAATCCATTTACCATGATTGAAAGTATCCAGCTGAAACCAGTGTAGTCAGTTGTTTCAGTCTGAAGAGCCAGTGGTGTCTCAGACTTGATTTCTCCAATACATTGAAGAGAGAAGAAATCTCCATATCTCCATAAACACCCACACAGGACGACACGGGTCCTTTTGCATCAGATGGTTGACCTAATATCTGCTCTATGGATCTGTAGCCATCCATGAGCCATGACTTTCCCTAGCTGTTCTTTTTGTATTGTGTAGATAGGATACACCATCTCAGACAAAACAACGACAACACGGCAATAGTCACAGTGACAAGAGCTGTGATCACAACTGGAAAAAAGCAGTAACCATAGCAACCTCATCTAAACGTGAAACACGCTGAGGACATCTCCGTGACCATGGCTGTGACTGTGATGAGCTTTTCTTTGTGTTGGGCCTGAGAACATTTTCAGCTCCTTAAACGGCAACACAACAAAGTCAGATATTTATTCAGAGTCCACCACCGGCCTCTTGCTCCATAGCCTTCCACATAAGTAGACTTTGGAACCATTCTGAGCGTCTTCAGAGAACAAGCCATGCCTAATGTTGGTCAAGCTTAAGAAATCTACCGTCCTCTCCTCCCTGACGTGAGGTCTCTAACGGTGGGTGCTCTAGCTGCTGATGCGGCTCTTCCTGTCAGCCTGGCGTGTGGTGTTGATGTCGATATGTGTGCTGCTCTTACCAGACTCGGCCTGCGAGCTCCACTGACTGCTGTGGTCCTTTGCTCTGAAAGCCACCAACACTCCAGCTGATAATACAGCCCGTCTCTCTGCCCTGGAAGTTGAGAATACAGAACATTCAGTCTAATTCAGAGTGATGCATTATGCATGGTGCTAATGTACTGTGTGCCCCATTGCAAACCTCCGGGCATTACCTTCATTTTATTCAATTTGTGTGGCCAGCATCTCATTGAGTCCATCTAAACGTCTTCAGTGGTTTCTTCATATTGCTATGCTGACCTTTACTATTGCGTGCATTACATCAGTTAGAGCAAATCATCATGTTCCAGTAGCGTTCCTTTATTCCATCTTTTCTGCCTATGAGACTTCCGATGTTGTAAACCACTCTGTCCAGAAAATTACAACTTTTACTCAGAAAATCCTAACGCGCCGGGAGAGTCTACAGAGATGGTTCATTGAAACAAGTCTCCTGCCACAACAGGGGATATTATGTCAGTGTCTGGCTTGATTTAGAGGACAGGCAAGGTGGGTAGCTGCTGCTGTCATGAATTTAACTGGCGGAACAAGTGTTACTGCTGTGCCAGCTTGACAGCATGATTCACAATTAGACAGATACTGACTTCCTATAGGAATTCCAGGCATGTAACATGGATTTGAGGCAGGCAGGGCACATCTTACATATTGTCAGAGAGCAGTGGAATTATATGACAATTGGTCCTTACTTGCTTTGATTGATATTGGAGATGCTAGTATGGATGAGTGTGTGTATTTTTTAATCCATCAATCCATCCATCTATCCTTCTAATCATCCATACATTTGTTCAATGCAACATCCCATTGGCTATGGGGATTAAACGAGGGAAGGCTGTGATGGCCTAAAAGTGGTCCTTAAGTGTCCATTATGGCTCTGCATAGGTTAGATTAATAACCCATTAACAATACAACCTACTGTGTCTTTATAGCAACAATTCAGAGGCAGCACCGTACACACATATGCATACACTATTATATTGTCATATTGATAATATATCAAACATTAATGCACATACTTGATCCTATATTTAAAAGTTAGCGGAGGCTTCAAAGAATCCAATTTATTCTTCGGATTTCATTAATGTCCTTCCTACTTTTCATCTTTACCATATTCTGGGTTTCTGAATATTTTAAAGTGTAAACCAAATATATATATATGTCCCGTTAGCTAGGGATCGGAGTTCCGCTGAAGGTACTTATTAGGCGATATATGCAAGTTTCTCCACCAGATGATGAATGCAGTGATTCGTTTGTTAATTATATCATGGACTCTTTCATTATAGTGGGTTATAAATGGGAATCACTGATGGGGGCCCCAGTAGAGCACTTGCTTCAGGAACTGACAAGCCAGACGTTACGGGTTCGAACCCACCACAAGGCATCAGGAAAGGCATGCGGCCTTAATCCCCCACTGCTGCATTTAGGTCCATGTCCACCCCCACAATATAGCGACAAAATGTACTGATAGTGACCGAAACCAACGGCCACCATACCAAATGTGCAAATTTGCCATTTACTAGTGTCTCAGTAGTAATGAGTACAATTCACAGAGGAGCAGTAATCATTCTATTAATTGTGAGGATAGCTGAATATCAAAATAACTGTTGTTCCAAGTCCTAGTCGTAATGAACCCAAATGAAGGACAGGGGCCTTGAGGTTTGACGGGGAGAGACAGAGTTGGACAGTGTGGGAAAGCAGAAGTGACGGAAAGTGAAATGATGGCGATTCTTGGACATGTGTGAATAAATCTGACAGCATGAGAGAAATGTTCGTACTTACTGAAAGTTTGCACAATGTTCACTGAGGGGAGCGTCGTCATAACAAGGAGCAGAGCGTTTAGCAGCATGATGGGTTGAACAACAGTTACACGGTCAGTCAAGGCTTTGCGTTTCCCCATTGGTTTTCTGCCACACAGACTTAAACTGCACTCTTCCTGATTGCTTTCAGTTCTGTTCAAACTGACATATCTCAAATGAGTCCTTTTTGCCTTGGTCACGGTGCATTTCTGGGCACAACGTACTTATTTAAAATGTCATTTAAAATGACAAAGACACGCAGTAGGTGGGTTTTTGAGCTTGGTGGATTTCACCTGCAGGTCGTCCAAGTGTGTTGTGCGCCATTTTGGTCTTCAGCTAAACTGTACTCTCCAACACTGGCTCCTAGGCATTACCACAGCTATTGTTATACTGTTGATCAGGGCAGAGAGACGGAGAAAGGGAGAAAGTTTTGTAGCTAACAAGTTTAGACACGACGCTATATTTTCAGGTGCAAAACTTCGGCTTTGCTTGGTGCTTGAATTAAATGGGCCATCCAAGTGGCCAATGACATTTTAGTGCCCACATGCCGTGGGATAAACAGATTATTACTTCCTCCGCATATTCAATTATGCATACATACTTAAGACTCAGTAAAAGGGCTTCTGACATAGCAGTCTGCATCAATTGGGATATGCCTATGCAGAGATATCACTGTTATAATTGGCACCCTCTCCAAATCCACAGCAATACCCCGGCTGTGATACATAATGCATAAGGATAGTTACAGCCCATAGAAGTGTTTTAGCATGACTTCTGAGGTTAAAAGGATAAAAAGAGGCCCGGATACCAGATTAAAACTTCTGCGTGATTTTGTGCTGCTACGTTGGACTCGTCGCTGCAATGTCCTTTCAGATAGTGAGAAGATGACATGTTTGAGCTCTCAATAATCTCTTAAAACACCAACAACATTAGATTTACCGGTAAATGTGACCGATCAAACTGAGAGCCTCTCTTTCTTTGGAGATCCAAAGGATAGTCGACCATAAGTTGACTATCCTTTGTGGAAAGATATAGCCCAGCTGAGCAAATATCTGTCGTTATCATTTCAACTTTACATTTAGGTTTTTTTTTATCTAGTTGAGTTTTATTTCATCTATTGTTCCAGACATATGAAAGCTCTAAAATCAATGTAAATGGATTTGACTAAAAAAAATTTTCAAAAACGAAACAAAAAAACAACCAACAACCAAAACCTGTCTTCTGAAATATCTTTAAACCTGAAAATCATATAAGATATAAATTAGAAAAAAGCTGTATCAAGAATCATTTCTTTGTTCACAAGGAAAAGGCAACAAGCTCATTGCCCTAACATCGATGGTCATGAAGGCGTTCAAGAGACTGGCGTTGGCCCTCCTGAAAGAAATCACAGGCCCACCACTAGACCACCTGCAGATTGCCTACCAAGCCAACAGGTCAGAGTAAGAGGCAGTCCCCATTGAATTCTAATATATCTTCCAACACTTCAACACTCCAGGGACATACACTAGGGTCCTGTTTGTGGACTTCAGCTCAGTGTTCAACCCCATCATCCCAGATGTCCTCCACTCCAAACTCACCTAGCTCGCTGTACCAGTCCCCATCTGGAAGTGGATTACAAACCACCCGACAGATATCCAGCACCTGGATAATCAGCACTGGCACTCCTCAGGGATGTGTACTTGCCCCACTTCCCTTTTGCCACTACACAAATAACATAATCCTCATTGGCCTTGGTGACCAGTCTACTGAGATGGCAGGTTAAACAGCTGGCCCTCTAGTGCAGCCATAACAATGTGGAGTTGAACCTGCTCCAAACTGGAGATGAACCCACAACACAACATCCTGTCGGTTGAGCTAGTACAAATCCCACCAAGACAAATGTTTTCTTTGTGATAAGGGGCTATACAAATGAGATTGACTTGACTTGACAGTGGACTTCAGAAGGAGACCCCCAACACCATACCCAATATCATGGTGTCTGTGGTTACCTACAGATTTCTGGGTTCCACAGTCTCCCAGTTACAAAGGACATCTGACATTGACACAATCCTCAAAAAAGGCCCAGCAGAGCTTGAACTTTCTCCACCGGCTCAGGAAGTTAAATTGATTCTACTCTTTTATAATCTAGCCTGTCCTCTGCACATCCATCGCTGTCTGGTTTGGACATGCGACCAAACAGGACAACACATATGAACAGATAGTTAAGCCTGCAAAGAAAATCAATGGGGGCCAACCCTTCCTCTATTCAGGACTTAAGCATCTCCTGGGACGCAACTGGGGCTCGATCATACCCGGTCGGGTTACCTGGGCGAAAGTGTCTGACGTTGAAAGACATGAAACATTTGATGACCCCGGGTCACATCACTGATGATGTGTCCCAGTGCATCCTGAAGATACAATTTAGCCAAACTGTACATTGTACTCATATCGGTACGCTCAGTCAAGTCCATCTACTTCAGGTATGTATGCAAGTAAGCTGTAAACATGTATCTCCAATACAATCCCTTTCCCATTGTGCTCTACTGCCTCTTATTTAGCCTGCATACACTCATGCAGTTAATCCCTGTGTACATATCTGAAGCTTGCTATGCTGTTGCATCATCCTTCTATGTGAAGCAACTGGGAGAGCCATGCAACCGAAATCACATCAGATGGAGTGAAACCCACATGGCCATTAACGGATTCTGATTCTCGTTCTGATGCACTCATTTACCATTCCCTAAACACTCGACGGTCAAGTCAATTTTATTTGTACTGCCCATTATTACAAATTAACAATTTGTCTGAGTGGACTTTACATCAACACAACATCCTGTCCTCAGAGCCTCACATCAGATAAGGAACAACTTGCACCAATCCCTTTGGATCTCTGTGTGCAACACTATGACAACACATCAGCTGGCCAGCCCTCTGTCGATGCACAGCTGCTTTTTCATCAAAAGCAGAAGATGGAGGGTAACGCTAGAACTCCTGATTTGTCCTATAGAGATGTGTTGGGGTCCCTCAGGCTCCTCAGCCATCAAGCAGAAGAAGCAGGTCAGCTCTGGCACAGGGGTTTATTACTCAGCTGCTGCAGGCTGGGAAACACTGATCAGCAAGTCTCCTTCATGGAGGAAGTGTCGTACACAACAGAGTCCCACAAGGAGCTGGATAAAGTTGTGTGCTGCTAGACGACGACGTGAGTTTGGTCTTATCAGGAGTAAGTTAATTCAAGACATTTATTGTGTTACCACAATTGAGCTATCACTGGATCGGTTCACAGCTGAGTGAGAAGCAGCTGGAATGAGGATTAGTACCTCTAAATCTGAGACCGTGGTTCTAAGCAGGACACCAGAGGATTGTCCAATCCTAGTAGGGAATGAGTCCTTACCCCAAGTGAGGGAGTTCAAGTATCTCAGGGTCTTGTTCTCAAGTGAGGGGAGAATGGAGCATGAGTTGGACCGGAGAATTGGAGCTGCTGGAGCAGTATTGTGCTCCCTTTACCAAACCAAGAGAGAGCTGAGCCAGAAGGCAAAGCTTTCAATCTACCGGTCAATGTTTGTGCCCACTCTCTCCTATGGCCATGAAAGCTGGGTCATGACTGAAAGAACAAGATCACGGATACAAGCAGCTGAGATGAGGTTTCTTAGGAGGGTGTCTGGTGTCTCCCTTAGAGACAGGGTGAGAAGCTCAGACATACGTGAGGGACTCGGAGTAGAGCCACTGGTCCTACAAATAGAAAGGAGCCAGCTGAGGTGGTTCGGGCATCTAGTAAGGATGCCACCTGATCACCTCCCAAAGGAGGTTTTTTCAGGCACGTCCAACTGGGAGGGAACCGCGGAGTAGACCATGGACCAGGTGGAAAGATTGTATATCCACACTGGCCTGGGAGCGCTTTGAGATCCCCCAATCAGACTTAGCTTTTTGTTTTTGTTTTTTTGATTCCTTTATCAGTCCCACAAGGGGACATTTGCAATTCTCTGCATTTTAATGCATCCTATTGTATAGGAGCAGTGAGCTGCCAACATATGGTGCTCGGGGAGCACTTAGGGGTTCAGTGTCTTGCTCAAGGACTCCTCGACATGCTTTCTGCAGGACCGAGTATCAAACCTGCAACCTTCCGATTGCCAGATGACCGCTCTACACACTGAGCTATGCCACCCCAAATAAT
>OMLC01043231.1:0-15067 GCA_900302585.1 Regalecus glesne | reverse complement strand
CTAGTATGTGCTAGATAGTAGAGATTATTATGTATAATTAGTGTGATGGTTAGTATATACGAGTTTGAGGTAACAACATGTAGTGTATTTATTTTGCCACAGTACGACAGTTAAAAATTAGCCTTGTGGATGAATCTGACATATTTAACATCTGGCTCCAAATATCCATCACCACGAATTGTCCCTGTTTACACAAATACAATCATGAAACCACGAAATCAAAACACAGCCTTTTGTGCGACAAGCGGCTACGTCAGTGTGCGCACATTTGCATTGGGCAGGGGAGAAGGGGTGTTCACGGAGAAGCGTACCAAGTGTTCATCCAGCCAGCCCGAGTAAACTTAACTATCTTCCATCTGATAAAAAAACCCGGCAGTTCACGGAAAACCTCGACCACGGATAGCTTTCTCATCCTGAACAAAGCAAACAACAAAAGTAAAAGCAAAAAGCCATGTCTACGAGCTATAAAGTTAGCTGTCAGCGAGCTAGCTGGCTAGCCAGAGGGCTATTAACGATGAGCTGAAATCTGCTGTCGGATCGTCATGCTAACGCTTGCGCTAGCCAACTCGCTGTCACTGGCATCATCTTCATCATCACTCTGTGTGCACTTGTTTAGATGGGATGACCGAGTGGATTCTCCTTTTTTCAAGAAAAGCCACATTATGCCACGATTTCAGCAATGTATAACCGACGCCGCTTCGGAGGCCTCACACTGGAGACAATAACCGGCTGATGCTCCTAGCAAAGCTCGCTGTCGGTTGCTAAACTGACTTGCCAAAGTAGCGTCTGGAGCCGCACTGAGACACCAACGAGGTTTGTTGATAAAATAATGCTAGCTAGCTCTCTGCCCGGCCAGCTTGTCATGGCCTCGATTCAACACGTGATCAGAAGTAGAGACAGACGCTGTGAGAGATTCCAATACAGATCTGCTACCTTTAAAATGGGCCACACTGATTTATCTGACAAAACTTTCTGCTTGTTAAGTTTCTTCTGTTTGGTCTACTGCCGTTAGCTTGCTTGCTAACAGTGGCTAACTTTAAATGCTAGGTGTCTGACTGTTGACTGAAAGAGAAACCTTGGTTTAGATCATTAGTTGGAAAAGTTGCTGGTTAAATCGGAGCGCAGCTTGAGATGTAGCATGTTAGAGATGAGTCTCCATTGATACCGGTAGCTGATTTGACGTTCACTATTGTGCTCCCCATGAACTATTGTGAATACTGGTAAAGCTAGGTCTACTGTCACCCCGATTGGAACATTCATGTGAATTACAGGTGGCATAGCTCACTAGGTAGAACGGTCACCTTGTTATTGTAAGGGTGATGTTTTGATCCCGGTTGAACAATCCTTGAGCAAGATATTGACTCCCTCCCCCAAATTGCTTCAGAGAACAGGTGAAAGTTAGCCAGGTGGCTAAATCTGGCGTGTTTACATCCACAGTGGTCATTAACATGTGATTATTATTTATGTCAACTCCTTAGAATATAACTACAGAACAAAATAAAAAATGCTGAGTGGTCTGGGCTTTCCAGACTTCCTGGTAGATTTTCTGATATTAGCGCCCCAAGCACCCCTCTCCTTAAATAGTTTAGGTGTTATCTAAAAGTCCATCGTCAACTGCTTATTCAAAATTAGGTCACTGGTTCATGCTAGTATCCCAGAACTCAATGGGCAAAACAACCAGGACAAGTTACCATTCAATCACAGGGCTTAATCATTGAGGGAGTTTAGTGTCTTGCTCAACTTTAATATGGTTTCTGCAGGGGCCAGGGATTGGACCACCAATCTTCTGATCACCAGTCGACCACCCTATCTCTTGAGCAACGCCACCTCCTTAACTGAGCAAAGCTAAACATGACTAACATTGAACATTGTTTCTCTTTTCAGTTACCTGCACCTGACTCTCATCTCCGCTGGCCACAAGGATATGACAGATGAAGCCGTCTCAACATGTAATCGACAGCTGTCCCCCAGCCAGGACTTAACTGTGACTGATCCAAGTTCAAGGTCCCAGCAGCCCAATGTCCTCATTATGTCCTCCTCTGAACCAGTACGAAATAGTATCAGCACTGAATGCACAGACTTCATCACAGCTGTAGCAGAATTCAGTAATGGCAACTTTGAGATTGAAACTAAGGTGGGGTCTCACTACGGTAGCAGCAGCAGAGATGTTGCCAACATTAGTGACCATATTGCACTTAACAACGAAGAAGTCTCAGAGATATCTACCAGTGACTTGTCGTTGCCTGAGATCTGTATTTCTACCAAAAGCACCAGCTTTGAAGAGGATATGAACTATGAGGTCCAGCAAGCATATAGGATATTTACTGGTTTTCTACTGGACAAACACAAAGGAATCACCAGCTCGTTCCTCCATCCTATTGGTTACCTGGAGGCCCAGCATGGGATTGAAGGAGTTCGGGGGCGGGGCCAGGCTCACCTTAGACAGTCCATGTGTCTACAAAGGATAGAGGAGAAGTTTGTCAGCCAGGAATATGATACCATTACCCAGTTTGTTGCAGATTTCCGACTAATGTTGGAAAATTGCTACCGCTACCATGGGGTGGACCACTGGATCTCCAAACAGGCCCAGAAGTTGGAAATCATGTTGGAGCAGAAGCTTACATTATTGTCCAGGTAAACAAAACAAAATATAATAGCTATGCCACGAAAGCAAGTTGTTTCATGTATTAAAACGCCTCACAAGTTAAATTTGCTTGAATATATATATATATATATATATACACACACACATATATGTGTGTGTGTGTGCGTGTATAATATATATGGTAGATTACTGATAAAGCCAAGGAATTAAATAATCTTAAGAATGCAGACCTAGTTATACCACCATGATAGGGTGGTCTGGGACTTCCTTATGTCCAGACACAACTGCAAGTGGAAACCTGAAATTCCCACACCTGCCAGACTAGTGTCCTGGGAGGTCCCCAGATGGTGTCGTGCATAGCTGCACACATTGAACTTGCAGGTTGTAATACTGTTAATCCCAGCTATGGCTTTCAAGAGAGATGCAGGTTTCATGTGAGTATCTCTCTCCAGTATAGCTGGATTGTTGATTGGAAAGGTTTAAACTTTGTAAAAATCATAGACAATGGCTGCTGCTGCCGATTCTTACCACGCACCCTGTTGACAGGCTGTGTAGAAGCCAGCCGATAGCCAACGTTAGCTCATCAGGGTAACCACCTTGAACATCAGTGAAATAAAAAACAAAATCACCTATAAATTTACTACGTTTGTAGTTTTTAATCATTTTAATTGGGAGCTATGAAGAGGGACACAATTAGGAATTAATATATTAGCAGTGGCATAGTGTGGGCGGAGGTCACAAGGGCATTTGTCTAGGGTATAAAATTCTTAAGGGTGCATAATTTCAAAACAAAAAAAATCCTTCCTCATAGTGAGAGTTCTCTCTTCTCCATCTATCAAACTAGGGTCCTGCGAGAGAAGACAACGCTGGCAGTCACCTCAAAAGGTCGTTTTGGTGCAGAAGAGGACCGGAGTTCTGGGGGCACTTCCACCAGGAGGAGGTCAGCACCTCGTAGCCTGGCTACACTTACTGTTGGTGGGCACGAATCCATAATGGTCCAAACTCTTCGACTGGAGGAGCAACAGAGAGCCAAGGAGGAGAGGAGGTGAGTGAGTATGTGACAGAAAAGATTGATGAATTCTGCCACAGTAAGCCTGTTGTATGCTATGATAGTAACAGAAAATGGTCACCACAATAAAATTGAACAAGTTCACTGTTAATGTCTATTCACTGGCTTCACAGGCAGCGAGAGCTGGAGAAGAAAGAGGCAGAGGAAATGTCAGCAAAGGAGGTGGAAGAATGGGAACAGAATTTACTGTCACAGGCCTCCCCTCACCATGTGGACACCCTATGGGAACTTCCTGCCATTGGGCATTTCCTATGTCTGGCCCAGACCGCCCTTAACCTCCCTGAGATCATCTTCTTTGAGCTTGAGCGTTGTCTGTTGATGCCCCGTTGCAGCCCCTTTCTTTCCAAGATCATGACTTCTTTACTCTGCCCATCTCAGAGGAGGGTTACACTGCACCGCAGACCAGCCTTACCATACCGCCGCTGGGAATCGGAGCTCAGACAGCGGGTGCTGGGCTGGTATCGCGCTATTGGGGCGTCGCATGATCAGCCAGCCCGAGCTGAACAACTAGGGCTATGCCATCAGTTCTTCAGTGTCTTGGGGGAGGAGAGTCCCGTGGAGGAGACACCTTTCCACCTGCTTCCCTTTTACCAGCGAGTATGGCTTCTGAAAGGCGTGTGTGACAATGTGTATGAGACACAAAAGGATGTGCAGGATGCTGTGTTGGCTCAGCCCATCCATGAGTGCAGGGAATCGATTTTGGGCTATGACAGCATGGAGAATGCCTTCATACACTTCCCACATTTCTGTGGGGCAGACTTGAGAATCTACTGCCAGAGTCCCAGCACACTCCCTCCTTTCCCATTCCCATCTGTGTGGGTGAGGAGGATTATAATTGAGCCAAGGACAGAGGCTGAAGAGTCAGATGGATTGAATGAAGGGGTAAAACAAAATGATGGGGGTTCCTGTGTAGCATCCATGGAAACCAGGGAATCTGAAGTCTCTGGGAATGAGAGGGCAAAGAAACACAGAGTTTTTGAAAGGGAAAATGGGGGTGGGGAGGAGAAAGCTGATCATTTCATTTCATGGTCACTGAAGGAGGTGAATGAGTCTGATTCTGGATCCTCTGACGAGAATGACTCAAATGAGGAATCTAAATCCAACTTGATAGTAAACACTTTCTCCATCTCTTCCTCACACTCTAAATGCCCTCTCAGAGGAATTGGAAGGAGCTCAGATTTGAAGGAAGAGCCATCAGAGTTTGACTGTCATTCTAGTAAACTCACCATAAAGCAGGAGCTAGGCTGCTCATTAGACTCAGGGCGCACTATTACAGCGGATACTCAGGAGCCCTGCTTAAATGTTGGAGAACATAGCTATACAGGCAAGTCCCCTGCCCGCTTGAAGAACTTTGCCTCAACAGCCAGAGCAACCAACGTTAAAGTTGAGGGAGAAGGATCCAACCTGGGACACCGGCTCTGCTCATGTCTAGAATTTATTAGAAGCAACACTGTTAACTTTGAGTCTGAGCCACACAACTGTTGCTGTGGTTTGTCGGAGCATACAGCACAGTTATCATCTGAGAGTACTCAAAACTCAAGTGAAGAGAGAGTGAACGACAAGATTAAGACTAAAAGAAAAAGGCAGAAGAAAAAGCAAGAGAAGGAGCAGCTGCTGGTGGTGAGGGGTGAGCACGAGCAGCTGTGGAGTCTGGACAGCACGAGGCCCTGCCAGACCCAGGCTATCAAGACCACCATTCAGAGTGCTGTCACAGCAATGAGGAGAAAAGACAAGAGGAAAAGACAAAAACCTGGTGAGAAAGAAAAGTTCTGTTCATTCCACTACAAATGAATCAGCTGTGTGAAGATATAATTATATTGTAATTCAGTAGCATGTGAATAGTTTGGTTCACTATGTGACTTTCTAGAGCCCGTAGTCTTTTTTTACAATTTGAAGTTATTTTGAATGTTAAGTTGAATGTCTCACCGATGAACATGTGAAAGTTCTTATCAAAGCTAAATTAAGACTCCCGTTGCATCTCAAACAGGGAAAAAACTTGACTTGACAAAGAAAATAAAAGAGGAAGCCCCAACTGAGCCATCATTTAAGGTAGTCCTACTTTTGATGCAATACGATTTCTTGTTCTTCAGCAGCGTCTCTATTGGTTGCCAATTCCCATGCTCGTGTATTTCTGACACACATGTGTATCTTCTTGCTATCACTTTGCTATCCTTTCTCTCACTCTGGCTTTATGCATTTGTCTTCCTCTTGGTCTGAGTAGCTGGTGTGCACAAGTCTCGAGGAGTTGCGAGAGCTGATCAGCAAGACAGAGGATGAGCTTGATGAACTGGAGAGCACCAAAAAGAGATCGGTCAGCATATCACACAGTTCTATGGAGTATTGTATTCATAGTTTTCTACAGCGACTCTACGTATTTAGAGTAAGGGGGGGCGTGGTAGCTTAGTGGTAGAGGGCACACTCGGGGGAACTGACGAGCCAGAGGCAGTGAGTTAGAACCCATCACAGAGCATCAGGACGGGCATTCAGCTTAAATCACTGAAGTTCCATCTGAGTCCATGACCACACCACACAACATGGGGACTCATCATGATGCATGAAATGGACTTCTACTCTATATAGAATAACTTAAAGGGAATTTTGGCGCATTTTTAACCTTATTTCTGTCTCTCTGTAGCAGGGATAACAAAAATCACCCGCAGTTCCTGATTTGTTTCTGCATCTCTGGGGTGACGGTGAAAGATTTTCTCTGTCTGACAAGGGACATATTGTGGCATTAGTTGGCAGACAGAAAAAATCCAGTGTAGCAGGGTTTCTAATACTCTAATCTACTCTGAGGATGCAAAGACACATCCTTGTTCTCTCAGCTAAGCTTCGCTTCACAGAGCATGTTATAGACAACTGTACAGAAGCTTATGCGCAAGACAGTCTGGTACATGCACGCACTTTGGAAAAGACTTGGTGACCAGGAGAATATGAATCTTTCTGTCAGTGTACATAATATGTAGTGAGGATTCAATCAATTACATTTCTCATTAGCACTGACTGTGCATGCACAAACCCATTGGCAGTTCCTGTAAGGAATCCTTTTGTTTTCTCTGTTTCCATGTCAGTGATGTTACTCAATGGCTATTTGTGCATTTGAATCTTTTCTTCTGTTAAATTGGTAGGGTCGTTGGTATTACAAGAGAGAAGCAGTTAAGGATCTCCACATCACTCTCATTAGACTACTGAATGAGCTTTCACCTTGGGAGCCCAAACTGGCCAAGGCCTACCAAAGGAACAGGTCAATTCACTTATATTAAGGACTGTGTTCTCCAGATGGTGGCATTACTTTGTACCAAAATAGATAGTTATCATATTACATAACGGTTTAAAATGTAATAGCCAGTAAACACATTTTCTCTTTTCCTTTTTTCTTACTGTGTTCTTGTGCTGTACACATCAGATTACGATTGAAAAAGGAATACGATGACTTCAGAAAGCATCCAGACTACAACAACTTTGTTCGTGAAGAATGTATGTCATCCTCATCAGATGATGAAGAGAGGGGCATTGGGAGGGAGGGGTGCTCCCTCCCAGAGCAGTATCAGCAGGTTGATGAGGAAGAACTAGATCATGCAGTTCCTAGAAGCCTTTGGACTGGAGGTAATAGAAACAACTGAATAGGTTATTTTCTTACAAGCATTTTCATGTCTTCTTATCCAAAAATAGTCATTTTTTTCACATAGCACGTGTTTGAATATGAATGATTATTTTTGCAGCAGGTTCCAGACATTTCAGGCCTGAGACCATTGGAGGCAGCATTGCGACCCAGGTCACCACAAACAGCCAACCCCAACACCTTCAATGCAGCACAGAAGAAGATATAAACCAGCTTCAGAAAGGTCAGACAGGAAACAACAAGTCAGCTTCTACTCCTGAGTCGGAATTGGAGCCCAGAGGTGAACTAGACATTAATGACCAATCCAAGGACTCAAACCGAGCATGGGCAGCAGCAACTCCATCTAAGGTTTCACCGGCACTCAGGCCCACTATCTTCCACACTACCATTGGACTACCTAAGGGCTATACGCCCATCCCCACCCTGCTGGCCAAGAGTGTGGGAAACAAAGTGACCTTGATGAAACGGCCTGCTGACTACTTGAGGGATAGTAGTAAGGCTGGGCAGAGCACTTCCCTGCCTTCTTTAGTGGTTCCCACAAAATCTTTACAAGCACAAATATGTTCATCTCATCCCCATCAGAACTCCCAAAATATGGACACACAAGGACCACAGCAGACACAAGCAGATGAACAAGCAGTTAAAGCTACTTCAACAACAGCTCTTTCAAAAGCTTTGCAGGCCAAACCAAACCAGACGCCTGTTCCAAAGACTCCTGTCCAAGTGATTTATAAAGTACCCGAGGGGCTGGGCCACCTTCTTAGAAATGACAACAGTAACCAAGTCAAGATCTCTGTCCAGCCCGTCGTTAATCAGAACACCGGGGAGAAAATCATGCAGCAGGTGGTCATTCTACCCTCAAACCTTCTCATCCAGAAAACAGAGGGAAATGGATCCCAACACCAACAGTCTAATAACACCCATGTTCCCAGAGTGACCAGCCCTCTGTCTATGTCCACCAATGTGCCTGGTTTCACCATTCCAGATAGCAGAATCCCTGTTCAGGAGGTGGCTCCTCTAACAGATAGCAGGATGATGAGGACCCCGTCACCTTCTGTTTCTCCGTGTCAGCAGAACCCGCCAAACACAACAGGATTCATGGCGGCACAAGCCTGTCGACCTCAAGGAAGCAGCTCTACCACCAAAGCAGTTTCCACGGATGTGGTTAAACCCACAGACCCTAAACAGGAGTTAAAAACGGTGTGTATTCGTGACTCACAGTCTATTCTCGTTACCACCAGAGGGGGCAACACAGGCATAGTGAAAGTCCAAACCTCCTCAGACCATTATACACCCGGGGCAATGCCCAGCAGTCCTATCATCACTATCTCGCCTCAGTTTAAAGCCTTCTTGGTATCCAAAACATCCCCTCCTCTTTCTCCATCTGCTCCCTCCAACACTTCAGCTTGCACAATCCCAGCAATGACAAACATCTCAGATGTCCAACCTCAGAAGCCGATTCCTTCGGTGTTAAAACCACTCTCAGCTATTGCAAGACCACTCCTGGGTGCAGTCACTGGTAACATTCCCCTTCCAGGCCCAAGGAACCAAATCACAGGTACCACTGTTCCCTCGGGCAAAGGACAACATCATGGACAAAACATCTCACAGGTATCTGTAAAAAGGCCGAAGAGTGGGCGAGCAGCACAGATGTCAGCTGCCAGTTCACATCTGCAGGCTCCACTAGTAAAAAGCGCTGTGATTGTCCCGTCACCGAGTGGCTCCAGTACTCCTGCACAGACACAGTTCTTCAACAGTCCTGGTACGAAAAGGGTTGGCACAGATGAGCTGTCACAATTTAGCAAATTTATATTGGTCACTCCATCGTCTTCATCTCCAAATGTAGCTGTGGCAAGGGTCACTTCCACTTCCACAACATCACTTCCTAGTTCAAGAGTCATGCTCGTCAGCCAGACCTCAGCAGCATCATCCACCACCACCACCACCACCACCTCCATGGAAAGCAGAACTCCAAATCAGATACATACGACTGGACAACTGCTGCCAACATCCTTATCAAGTGAAGCATTGAATATGGGCTTGAGCCTGGGCCCACCTGCTTGCAATATGAGCCCATTGTCCAAGATGAAGAATATAGCCGTACCTTCAGGTGGGCCATTGTATTGAATAATCTTGATAATATGTCTTTATGCATGCTCAATATTCAGGGTAAGGGAGTCACAAAAATGTTGAAACGGTTCACCTGGAAACAGCATTTCATCACCTATACAGGTGATGTCTTCAGTCTCAATAGACTGCAGGTATCCCCCAACCCTATAAACAACGCAGTTCCATAGTGACTGAAACCGATGATTGTTTCATATGCAAATTGGGTATTGATTGGAGTTTTAGTAGCCATGTGTGATATATACAGAGGATTGGGGAGATTGCAACAGATGTACTCTTAGCCCCCCCTGCAGCCCACTCCCATTATATCTTGCAGCCAACCCATGGTTTATCAGTCACAGTCACAATAGTAAGTGCACAAAGCGTCTCCAGGTTTCAGAACAGTTGAGACGCATGTTTTCCAAACATCACATCTCGGTTTCTTTCAAAATCAATAAGTAATGAAACATCCTATTAAACGTGTTTAGATGAACCGATACAGCTTTTTTAGAATCAATAATTCATGTTTTAGAATTTTGAATTTTACTCAGGGAACCGCAGTCTTCCTGTGATTGAAATATTAATGCCTACTTTTGTTGAGCAATCAAATCCTAATCTCAGTCCTGTTTGTCTGCAGGTGTTCAGTTCTGTCTGCCAGGGAGAACAAGCATTGGGCCAACCATTAGTGACCCCTCACAGTCGATCGCTAAGACCACATCAATATCTGTGTCTTCAGCAGGGCCTCTAACGGCCACAAGCACTGGGCTGGTTTTTGTCAAGAGTTCCAATGTGACCACCAGCAGTCCTGCCAAAATTCCCCCTCCCTTGATCACCAGCCCTCAACTCCAGGGTATCTCATCCCCTACCCTGATCCCACAGTCTGATACGTCCAAGTCTGTGTCATCTACTGTCTCTCCAGCTCCAGGATGCATCATTAGAAAAGGCATTGGTGTGACCAGAGCCCTCCTATCTAACAATACAATTGCTCAAATCACTACCACAGCTCACCATAGCCCATCCAAGACAACATCAACCCCCTTACTTCACCAGTCTCTGGGTGGGATTGGAGGGGCTTCTCTACCTGTCATACATGCCCCTCAGAGTGCTTCGATTGTCAACCATAAATCTGGTTCCTTAGCAAAGCCTGCTACTACTTCAGCTAACACCAACTTTTTTGCAGCTGCCACCACCACGTCTGTATCTCCCACAACTGTGACGAGCACAATCCAACAGAGGATAGTTATTAACACCACGACGCCGCTTGCTGCTGGCACACAGATCATCCTCAATAACACACGCTTTGTGGTTCCTCCCCAAGGGTTGGGTCCAGGCAGCCATGTCCTCATCATTTCTAGCCCTGCACCACAAGTGCCTAATGTAAGTACCCCTAGTACAGCAGCAGTATCTCCACTCCAAGTTTCCAGCCCAGTCACTGCAGCCCTACAAGAACCAGCATTACCTGGGCCATCCTTACCCAGACTGTCTGGTGGGCTGACCCTAAGCTCACCAGTTGTAGGGTGTATTCCTGCCATTGGGTCACCTGTCCTAGCAACCACTCCCAATGTAACCCCTGTTAGACTGTCATCCCAAGATCCAGCATCTCCTATGGTAGGTGCACCTACCATGGTCTCAGCCCTACCAAGGCTAAATAGATCACCAGCCCTAGTCACGCCTGTGATAACCAGTACACCAGCTTTAGGCCCAGCACTGCCTACAGTCGATTTCCCTGCTGGCACACCTACGTTAGCTCACTGCTCATCTATTACCTCCACCCTCTCACTGACCAGGAGGTTCCCACCTACTTCTTTATCCTCACATGTCTTACCCAGTACACCTGCCGTTACTCTGCCCAGTCAAGTTCTGCCAGCTCAAGCCTCAGTCCGCCCTACCATAGTCCATTCTTCAGAAACATTAGCCTCACAAGGTGTAGCCTCCACTACCCCTGCCCTGAACAGCACATCAGTAGCTACCCTCGGCCTGGGCATACAGCCCCAGCAGAGAGTTCATAAAATTCCAACATCTTCCACCGCTAGCCTTATACAGCAGGCACCATTTTATGCCGGACTTAACACATTAGAGGCAACAGTTGTGCAGCCAACACTAGTACGCAATTGGGCACAAGAACTGCCTAATATGGCTTCCCCACCTACGGTGAGCACAGTTTCTAGGATACAGTCACTGCCTGTAGCTACGGTTTTACCAATTGGAAGCGTCTCAAACAATTTTCAGACATCTGTGACAAGCACGTCTTCATCCAGTGACACTCTGATGACTCTGGGTCAATCAGCAAAATCAAACATGCAAACACCAAATGTCCTGGCCAGTCAAGAACTCGGTAAGCCCTCTCTTCAGACCTCTCCGTCAGCTCAGCCTACCAGTGCTGCATCCAAGCTACTTATCAGTCCAGATGGTGCAGTTTTGAACGCAGGGCAAGGCCCAGTTACTCCTGCTGACCTGACATCATGCCCCAAGCCACTATCTAAACTGGTGGTCTCCACTACCAGTCCAGCCAGCGGAGCACTGTCCTCCCCTCACACCAATAATTCCTCTCTACAGCTTACACAAGCAGGCACAAGTAGCGCAGTGAAATAAGACTCTGAGCCAGCTCAAATGTGACAAATGAATCCGACGCAACAGATTTCCCATCTGTTTGGTATTATGAGGGCTCGTAACTGTTACTTCCAGTGAGTGGTCCTTGGGTGACTCCTTAAGCTATTTTTCCACTGTAGTTTGGACTTAGCGCTGAAAGGTGCGTGTTGTAGGATAGAAACCTGGCTGGAGGATGCTGTCTATAGTTTGAAGACAGTGGACAGGGAAGTTCTCCTGAGATGGTTGTCCATTTTCCTATGTATAAGTAGTGGGGGTTTCCCACGGATGAATGTTTGCCGATGTTTTTATTTTCCTTTATTCATGGCCAGTAATAATAATACGTTGTAACAAATGGTTATGTTGGCAGAGAAATCCCAATGCCTTTCAGCTCAAAGTATTTGTAATACATTTCATGTACAGGTTCAACAGGGGCTTTGATAGAATCAAACTGGCACAACTTAGTCTGTTTTTACATGTGGCAGTTAGTCCCCACGCTATGGGGATGGACATGGAGCTAAGTGGAGGTCAAGGCCCTTCCTGTCAACCACTGATGGGATCGAACCTGTGACACCCAGCTCACGTTCTGCCCCAGAACCCCCCCCCCAGAATCAAATTGGCACAACTTGCTTCATCTTATCTCATTTGCAATGATACAGGACAGTTCATTTGCGTGTTGGTAACCAAATCCTGTATCGTTTGCCTCTTTTTCCAACCGTAGCTGAACAATAACACATTTTAGTATTCTAAGTAAACCGATAGTTGGATTTGTAATACATGTTTGAGCCCATATGAATCTTTCGGAGTTACATTTATTTATTTTTACCATGAAGATTTTTCAGAAATATTTAGGGATCACATTTTCATTGAATAAAATGTGGACTTTTCTGCATGGGAATAAACAATGCAAATGTCCCCTACGAGTGTGTTTCAGGAGCTTCAGTCGAGCCTGTTTCTTGAATGAATGTTGACATTTGACATCACATCTAACGGCTACGCATTACGATGGGATGCATGATTTTTCATTATCGGAGACATTCAAGGTAGTCATCAGGTAAGCAGGTTACAATTAATATAAAATAAAGACATGTTTTTAATGGCATTGAATAAATGACAATATATAAAGTTCAGGAAGGCAAGTGTTGGCTCGTTTTCATGAACAGCCAGAGGACCTCAGGGGGAATATGGAGGAGGTAGTGGCCCAGATGATATCTTCTCATAGGCTGGAGGAGCATTAGGAACCTACAAGTGACAGAGGAAGATAGTGTTAAATACTGGACTCATGTCTGAACTGCTGCCGCATGTTGATGTGAAGGGTTTCATCACTGCAAATGCTCAGCCCACCCTGCTACCGAGGCCCACCATTAAGAGGGGGGAACTTGTAACATCTATAGTAGGGTCTGCTTGGAGCAAAGCATATATGTTGTTTATATGGCTTGTCCAGCTTGTCACTGTTAAAGACCTACCCGAGGTGAGAAACCTCGCCCCCTCCCTTTCACTCACACACAGCTCCACACATACCGTTCCCTTGAGAACGAGAAATTATAATCCTTTAGTCTGCTATAATAATCTCTCGCACAAATCCATTGTGCCAGCCTCACGTGCTGCACACTGCTGGACGTGCCTTTAAGCTTCGTGGTGAACAGCCTCCCTCTGTTACTGGTTTTCAGTTGAAGTGAGCATAACCCATGATCACTGGTGAAGAATTCCACTGGGACAAAAGGGATCTGATTCGGGGAAACATGCCCCGTTTCATGTTCCTGTTGTGTTCCCAAGGTCCAGCCATCATTACCCACCCTCACCTGACCCTCTACAGGTGCTGTGGTCAGGAAGGTGGACCTCACGCAACAGGAAAGTGAAGGTCTGTTGAAGTCTACTGTCTCTTACCACAGGTCGGACGTTGCCAAACTCCATAAGAGCCATCTTGTTATCTGCTGAGGGTCCCGCCTCACTGTACTGACCGCCTGTGTAACCTGGTGACCCTGGCCTGGTACTCTGTGGATAAGCCAGGAGACAGAGAGAGAGAGGCTGAGGAAGATTTGCAGGTGAACTAATGTCAAACGTGGCTCTGCTATGAGGCTGTCGGAGACATTTTGTAAAACCCTGTACAAACCAGCCATTTAAACCATGTGGAATTTGACCGTTTTAACAGTGAATCAGCTTGATTCAGACAGTGTGTCGCCCTGATCGGCACGGTTAATTCAAAGCCTCTTGAAAACTGTTGTCATAAGAAAAGTTGTCACAGGAATTCAAGAGATATCTTTTTTACAGAAATGATCCTTACTCTGATCATTTTGTAGCCACTCCTTCTCCTGAAGTACCAGCAGCCCAGGAGGAGGAGAGCTGCCAAGATCACCACCAGCAAGGCAATCCCCACCGCCCTGCGGAGCCGAGCACAACCACACCATCAGCCAACATCATATAGCAACATTAGAGATGCATTAGGAAATGATATAAGCGACTAACTCCTCAGCTCTGACGTATCCACCCCGCTTGCTGGCGAAATAAATGCTGAAGTCCCCGCGAGGCATCCCTTCAGTACGATTACACGGCATCCACCTGAAAATCATCAGTGCAGACATCAAGTTTAAACAGCACTGCTATTGAAAGAACACAGCAAACGTGATGGAGACTAGGATCAATCCCATAATGTCTCCAAATGAAACCGATTCACAGTGAAACACAGGCCACAGTCGAATAGATTACCACTCAGGGCTTTAATGGACCATGTTAGTTATTCACAAATAGCCAAAGTGACCGACGGGAGACGGCCTGCAGTATTGGTGAGGTAATTCTACACAACATATTCAGATTCAAAATGTCTTTATTTCTTTATTTATTTGGTTCTTTGTTATACATAATTACACAAAAATATTCTCGTTAAAGAATCCGACAAATACTGTATGTTGGAAAGGGAGCAGGAAGGAGTTGATACTCACAGTTGATACTTCCTGACCCCTCTCTAATGCTCAAATGATCAACCTAAATGATAACCGTGGGTCTTTGTAAATCACAGTATGTTATTTGTCAATACCTGCCTCACACATGAACCAGACATAAGAAACAACAAAAGAATAAC
>OMLC01043230.1:0-15663 GCA_900302585.1 Regalecus glesne | reverse complement strand
GTTAAATATTAGGTGAGCCACATGTTTTGTTAAATCATGGCTCTGTCTTTTTTCCTAGACACAATCAGGAAGATGAAGAATGATTTCAAGAAGATGGAAGATGAAATGGACTGCCTCTCTACTAACATGGCGGCTATCACAGAGTTCAGTGCTTGCATTAGTGGCACTCTTCAAGACCAGCACACACAGATAACAAAGCTCTCAGGTGAGGGCTTAGGATGAAGTCAGCTTCAATTTTCCACCTTGCCGAGTTGGTTACCAACCACTTTATGGTCATCAGATACCTGTAATTTTCCTCACTCTTCTTGTTTGTTACCTTTTTTTACCAATAGGTGTCCATACTCTCCTACGGAAGCTGCAGTTTCTCTTTGAACTACCTGCAAGGCTGAATAAATGTCTAGAGTTGCAGGCCTATGCCCAGGCAGTGTGTTCCTACTGCCGTGCCCGCTGTGTCCTGCAGCAGTACAGCCACTTACCCTCCTTCAAAGGCATCCAGGATGACTGTCATGCCATCATGGACAAGCTGGCACATGAGCTACGAATGAAGTTCAGGTGGGGATTTGTCACCCAATGTTCAGGTTAATGATGTTTGAGTGAAAAAAATATAGCAAAGAAAAGATCGAGTATCTAATTAAACCATCTCCACATCACCCATAGCTTCCCACCTTCCAGACTTCATCTGATAGAAGCTTTAATGCTGAAAACAACCCTCACTTAATTTTGTTCTTTCTTTCTTTTTTTTCAAGTTGACGAGATCTGTCTGGTCTGAATCAAAGCATCTGTAAAATCCCATTTGCTAACCATTGACTACATAGCTAATACTTATATGGAAGAACATTTTAGGTTTGAGTAGCCGCCAGACTGTAAAAGCGCTCTATAAGAACAAGTCCTTTGGTCATTTTTTATAATGTTGGTACATTTGCTCTACCAGAACAAATGCTCACTTATTACAATGTTGATTTTATTTTCATTGAAAGTTGGTCAAGAACATAGTGTAATTCAAATGGGTTTAACTAGTTTTTGCTTCATGTCCCTTTGCAATTATCATTTTGAAACTCAATGTATTAATGAAAACTATCATTCATGACCTAACACTATATGCCTGGGAGTCAGGCGGTGTGGGTTCATATCATGCTGTAGGGCTTTTTAAATGTGAGCCAGTCATTATAAAGTGTTTTGAGTGGGCAGTAGACTAGAAAAGCGCTATATGGGAACAAGTCCATTTACCATTTTCATCAATGGTGTTTACGGTAATCCTACAGAGCATCAATTTATGCCTTTTTCTTACTTATGCACACACAGGGATGGTGGGTCAAGTGCTAAAGATTTATCAGAGTGTGTGGAGCTACTGCTACAGTTAGACGAACCAGCAGAGGAGCTCTGCGATAAATTTTTGAGCCATGCCCGATCTCGTCTGGAGGCAGATCTCCATGGTCTGGAAGCAGAGATAGCACCACATACATCAGGAGTGACTGATGGCTCCAGTGGTTCTGCTCACAGGCTATCTTCTTCGGCAGTCATTGGATCACCCCCTGAGATTTCCCCCAAAAGCAGCATCCTATTCTCTCCCAGCTCAAAGACTGATATACTGGAATTCATTGACAGAGGATGTAATGAATTTGTTAGCAGCTTATGCTTGGTAATTACCTCTTATCAAGAACTATTTGTGAATCGAGCTCAAACTGGAGAGCTAGCATCCAAAAATATCCCTCAGATGGCAAATGGCAAACTGAATGCCTTTGTTGACAATCTGGCGACTCGGTATTTCTCACTGGTGGAACGGCGGATACAGGAGGAGAAAGGGGTGGGGGATAACTCTCTCCTTGTACGGGCCCTAGACCGATTCCATCGCAGGCTTCAAGCTGTGACCAAATTACTGCCAGGTTCTTCTGTGCCGAGCCAGGGGACTGAAATAGTGATGCGAGCAGCCAATGAGCGAGTCAAGCAGTACCTGTCAGCCCTTCAGAGCTTCTACTTGGACAGCCTGACAGATGTGAGGCAGGCCCTGGCAGCTCCTCGGCTCACCATACAAAGTGCTTCAGGGAGTGCAAGTGGAGCTCATCTTGGAGGGTCAAGCTCCGGGAGAGATGCTCCCAACAGCCTTCCAGAGCTGCTTTACTCACTGTCAACCTCTGTTGTCAATCAAATTAAGTCGGTGCTGGCTTCAGTGCACCTCTTCACAGCTAAGGACATTGCTTTCTCCAATAAGCCTTACTTCAAGGTGAGTAATTTTAGGGTTTTTTTGTATAATAAAGAACTCTTGTACAGTCTTAACAATTGAGACTTTGTGATTGGATACTTGGTTTGTCAGTAATTCCCCCTCTCATGTTTAGGGTGAATTCTGCAGCCAGGGTGTTCGTGAGAGTTTGGTGGTGAACTTCATCAAGTTCGTGTGCCAGTCTTCTCGGCAGTTCTGTGAGAGCACCGGGGACAAGGGAGGGTCAACACCTCCAGCACTACTGTTGCTGCTGTCTCGACTCTGCCTGGACTATGAAACCTCCACTATCTCTTACATTCTGACACTCACAGATGAACAGTTCCTTGTGCAGGTAAATGGTTTTGCTGCTGTCTCCATCTTTTGAAGACTTTTCACTGGTGTATGATGTATTTGCTCTTGGAATCAACATCTTAACATGCCATTAATCTAAGAGGAGAAGCTTTACAAAAGCAGCCACATTCTCTCCTTCAGTTGCTATATGTGATGGGGTTTAATCAGGCAGGAATTGGCCATTTCAAATCAAAATCTTGTTTTAGTCCCCATTTCTATAAATATATTGATATTTTGCTTTAAGGAAAACTTCTAATAATTATTAGTGACAACCTAACAACTTTATAAATTGACAGTGGAGCACTGATGGATTTGAATCTGTTTTAAAACCAAGCCCTCATTACTTAAAATTGAATGAGACAGTCTTACATCAAGGTTGTACATTTAATATTTCAGCTCTAATTTAGAAATATTATGGTTGGAATTAATACAAAACTGAAGGTACTAGGGGCAACTGCAACATGGTGAAAAATGAAAGACAAAATAATTAACCAGGCCTGTATCTGCCGGCCTGTAGCTCATTATTCTTGTAAGGTGACTTAATGAATTGTGAAATATTGTTTTGCAATGATATTCATTATTTTTAACAAAGGGTAACATGTTTTTTACTCAATTGCATAAACTCATTGTTGATTATACTTTTCATCATGAAATATTTCCCCAACCCATACCTCATAATTGTTTTAAGCGAAGAAAGCCCTTCTTGTTCGCTCTTCCACAGCACCATAGTCCTGTTACAGCAGTCACAACATTATGTGCAGAGGCAAGGGAAGCAGCCCAGAAACTCCTGAATCATTATGTTAAGGTAGGTCTCCATCTTCCTGGTCTCCTCAACCCCTTATCATTCTAATTGAAGAAATAATACAGAATGTTTTTATGTATGCTCACTAATCCAGACAAGGAAATGAAAAAACATTTAATGTGATTGCAACTATTCCCCAATCCTACGTGAATAGAAAGTTATGGCCATTGAAACTCTATATAATGATCACAGCAGTTTGCATATGAAACCAATTGTTTGTTTTGGTCATTATGCAACTGTGCTGTTTGTAAGGTTTGTAGATACCTGGAGTCAGTTGAGATTGAAGAGATCACTTAGATGAGTGATGAAATATTTCTCCACTAAACATGTCCAGATGAACTGGTTCACCTTTTGTAATAATGCAAGAATGGTTCTCCAGTTTTGACTTTAAAAAATAAATAAAAGAAAATGGTCTTGTTTTCAGGTTCAGGGTCTGATCATTTCTCAGATGCTGAGAAAGAGTGTGGAAACACGAGACTGGGTAAATACAATTGAGCCTCGAAATGTCCGGGCTGTGATGAAACGAGTAGTGGAGGACACTACTTCAATCGATGTACAGGTCAGCCTTTATTATCAACCTTGTCTGTTTCATGCTGTGAACCTCGACCTCAGCACTTATGTGACTAAAGCTGTTCAACCCCTTAGAGAATAATTTTGATAGATGTCCTTTTACCCTCCCACAGGTGGGTCTTTTATATGAGGAAGGTGTGAGAAAAGCACACAGTAGTGACTCCAGCAAAAGGACATTTTCTGTCTACAGTAGCTCCAGGCAGCAACCCCGCTATGCTGCTAGCTACACCCCTAGGTAATTGTCCACATCTGCTCTTTCACAAAGAATCTGCTGTGATTAGATTGTGTCTTTGGAAGTGTGAAAGTCAGTTTATCTGTGGTCACACAGCGTTTCTTTGACAGGCAATCCCAAAATCAGTTCATGGCAGATATAAGCTTCTAGTTTTTAAAGAGTTTTTATTTATTTGAGCTCAAATTTCATGAAAATAACAATAGTGTTTTGCCTGAATGACCATCTTCTATTTGATTTTCTGGTAGTGCCCCCATGGATACTAATCTACTGAGCAACATACACAAGCTCTTCTCTGAGAGAATTGACATTTTCAGCACAGTGGAGTTCAACAAGGTGAGTGCAGATATTAGTGACACTGTAGAGCTCTTCTTAGAAAGCCTCTTGAAGATATGCCCCACTAAAAGTCCTTTCTTCCTTACTTTCCCAGGTCTCTGTGATGACAGGGATCATAAAAATCAGTTTGAAGACTTTCCTTGAGTGTGTTCGATTACGGACTTTTGGTCGCTATGGCCTGCAGCAGATCCAGGTAGACTGCCATTACTTGCAGATGTACTTGTGGCGTTTTGTCTCGGATGAGAACCTGGTGCACTTCCTGCTGGATGAGATTGTGGGCAGCACTGCACATCGCTGTTTGGACCCTGCGCCCATGGAGCAGAGTGTGATTGAAGTCATCTGTGAACGAGGTTAAACCATAAGGTGGAAGTAAAGATGGATTCATTTGAGACACTATATCCCCTAACTTATGAATATTTGTGAAATAATTTACCAAAAACCCAAAGCATATCTTTGTCGCAATGCCACAATTGATGAGACATAGGAAACTGTACTGTTTGTGTGATAGGAGAGAACAGGAACTTTTATCTCTATGCTGGGTATCATTGATGGTATAGTGAATTTCAATCCACAGACAAACTCATGAATATTTATAACTTTTTCACTCTGCACCGAGTAACAAATGAGCAAAGCCTGAAACGTTTGCTTTGACAAGTCCAAACCATTCTTCATTAAACATTACATTCCTTTTGCCTAGTTTAGGATGCCACCTCATTTGAGCATCTCTGATTTATTTATCTGGCATAAGAAAGCACAGGAAGTAATTTGATGAGCATCAACAGCTCACAAAAATGAGGGCCATACAGAATGGAGGACTTTGCTGTTATTTAATCCATATATGCAAGCACTTTTGCTTTGGCAATGATAGGAATACTAGACTAGTATCATGCAATGAAGTCTCTTTTATGTGTCACGATGAGTCCCCACATTGTGGGGGTGGACACGGACTTAGATGGAGCTTAAGAGTATTAAGACCTGATACGCTACAGTGGGTTCGAATCCACTACCTGTAAAGTGCTTTGAGGGGTCACAAGACAAGTAAAACGCTAAATGAGAACTAGTCCATTTACCTCCGGCTCATCAATTCCCAAAGCACACAATCTTCCATTGAGCTACCACAGACCCCAAGACTAGTATCATGCAAGATTTGCTTGAATTTATACAGTTTAGTGAGCTATCTGTTGTATACTCAGTGGTTATAAACAAGTAAGTTCACTCTCTCTGAGCAATCACATTAACATGGATTCAATTCCTTTTCCAAACATCTGTAATACTGGTGTAAAACATACGGGAAGAAAAGGAACATTAGCAGAATTGGATCCATCTACTATTGTAGACTAATACAATTCACACATTGTCACGTGCTGTGTAAACAAGGCTTTGGGGGGAAATCAATTGATCAGGGGGCACATGTAAGAGTATTAACCCTAATGTGTGTCTTTTTGGTGGTGGGCAGAAACCCACAAACACAGGGAGAACACGCAAACTCCTCAAGAAAAGGATCAGGGCTGGGATTTGAACTCTGCACCTTCTTTATTTGAGACAACATTGCTAACCACTGTGCCAGCATGCAGTTAAATTTCATGATATGAATACAATGACCAAATGCAGTGGCTCTCCTTTGCCTACATGTCAGCTGATAATGTAATCTAACACTTAATGAAGACTTTTTCGCTTTAGTGTGTATCTGTTGCACAAGATTAAACATGGTATGTGTATATTAAAGTATATGGATGCTACTTTCAGAATGTCTACCAAGGTCTTTGTTTAACCAAATCAAAAGTGTACTAGAAATTTTGATGTTTTTAGAAATACTTTTCTTCACATTGAGCACAACGACTAAACTGATCTCTTGAGACCCAATTAATGACATTAATTGCTACAGCCTGTACATCAAATTACAAGTTGATCACAATAGCATACAAGTTCACCTTCATACAATCAGACACAGTTACACACATACTTCCACATACCACTTCTCTGTGGATTTTCACCTTGTCATGGTGGAGAAGCTTAAGTGGTCCTACCATCCTGAGAGCAATGCTGTCTGGAGCTATGCTCCAGCTAGTCACCCATGGTGGTAAAGTTGCAAGGGTGGGGGTGGCAAAGAGCAATCCAGCCAAGACCTCAGTGGTGGAACATGTGGGGGATGATGGCTGACTTTAGGGAAGCATCACAATGACTGGGAAGGTGGATGAAGTCTACAGCAGATATTGGTCCCCAGTTGTCTTGGACACCATACCACTGGATCCTGACCAGGATCTTTCAAGGACCATGTAGTGGCTGAGTGTGCACCAGTCTCCCCACATGAAACAAAACCACACAGAGGTCTCCTCCATAAAGGGTTTATTAAGACTAAGGAGGGAGACGGCCATCCTTGACCCAGAGTGACTGACAATGATGACCACTTATCAGCATGAATAATTTTAAATGAGATACAAGGACTCAGGTGGGTAGAGTGGTCATCTGGTGATCGGAAGATTGCAGGTTCAATCCTGGCACCTGAAGAGACAGAAGCATGTCAAAGTGTCCTTGAGGAAGACACCGTTCCATTAATAGCTCTGCCCTATGATGGACTGGTGACCTGTTCAGGGTTCTCCCCTGCCTTTCACCCAGTGAGTGCTGAGATAGGCTCCAGTTGATCTCGTATTGGTTGACAATCAAGTTGACAATGGATTGGATGGGACACAAGGTCTATAACTGGAATACCTTTATCTAAAGCTATAGTGGTAGAGCGGACAAAACTATTGCAAAAATAGATAATTTACATTTCCAACCTTTGACTGGGTGGGAACTAAGTGAGGAATGAGTGGGAGACGTTTTCCAGGCTGTAAAATGGGATTGACTACACCTTTAAACAGCAACAGAAGGAGGGAGGGAGAGCAACAAAAAGTAGCAAGAGTCTGTGAACAAAGAGTATTTGCTGGCAGAGTTTACAGACATTTGTAGTGTCCTAATTAAAACTGATCCTAAATGATAGCCATGCTTACTTATTTCTAATAACTTGCAGTACTCGCCACCTTACGTAGGTATTCGTTTGATTGGCTAAAGCATCACCTCTCGCGCTCTTCTGATCACCATGTCGACATTTGATTGGCTCAGAGACAATTAATGCTAAAAACGTAGTAAGGGGGCGTCTTCCACCGTCTGGACCCTCATTATCAAAGCGTATGTACACACCAAATGTTCTAGTCAACGCAGCACGCCGGTAAGCTAACTCTCAGAACATTTAAAATGTAATAAAACTATTTTATTCATTAATCTGCGTACTTCGTAGCTGTAAACCCCCGTTGTATCGGTAGTACGTCCTGATGTATGACGTGGTCTGATCTTTGCACCGCCGACATTGAGAAACGGGATGCTACCTGGTAGTTTTGGAACCGTTGCATTGCAGACATGTCAGTTTATGTAGTCCAGTAAAAGGTGTAGTTGTAACCCTCCACATGTTTATCACCATGTTACCACGCAAACCTGCAGCGTTAATGAAACCTTAAGGACGGACGCCTGAGCTGATGAGGCCGTGTACCGACCATGAAGCATATTAGATAAACGCTATGATGGAGTGATTCAACTTTCTGGGTTGAAGACGTTGTAGATAACGTCCTCTGGAGCATGGATAAGATGTCTTATTTGATTGTTTTATTATGATGTGCTGCTGCACTACAATATTGTTCTCAGACTTAGTTTCATATATGAAAAACAACCTGGTCTTCAACTACTCGGGTTTAAATGTCCCTCAAATGGATGTTATTATTGGCAACCTCCATATTAACCAGGGCATTCTCCTGCTCAGCCGTGAGAAGTCTACCTCCAACAGATGGCCGCCTCTTACCCCTGCAAGAATTACATTTTACCATTACTGAGCCATGATCATCCATTAATCTGGTGAAAACTACACTGAGGACAAATTAGAGATTCAGTCTACATGTTTGAGTATTCTTTTGACAGTTCTTTTCTATTCTTTTCACCAGGGACCAATGATGAGACAGAACAGTCAGTCCATAAAATGCAGACCCTCACATACCACTGAAAGGGAATTTGGAGGGACCCTTGGTAAGTTGTTGTTTTTTGCAGACATGTGCCATGAGCTTTAAGATTTGAGAGGTATAAATTATCCTATTTAATTACATTCATTGTTAATTTATATGTTTTGATCAATTCACAATTTTGTGATTAGTGCACATGTGTTGTCAATGCACTAGATGTTAATTGAAACCCTTAAAGGACAAAAGCATAGGCCTAATGCTGCTAATTCATACTAAATGGTTATTGCATTGTAAACTGGAGTTCCTCCTTATTAGCCAAGTGATTGTCTAACACATCACTTGTATTCTGCAGTTGGCAAGCAAACATCAGGGTTGTTAATTGGTTCTTAAAAGTCTTGATTTTCATATGATATGTTATCTTACTTTGGATGCTGAATATTAGATCAATACACATCATGCAAAAACACCAAAGATTAGACTAGAACACTGCCTTGTAAAGAGGTATTGATAATATGGGTTGAGCTATGATGATGGTTCATATAGAAAATACTACTACAAATAAAGGATGTTCTCTACACCACTGCGGTTATATGCTCAACACTCAATAGATCCACTAGCAGGGCAGTGTTTGCACTATATGAGCACCAAGAAATCTTCTTAGTCTAATTGTTTGACTCCACTTTAGACATAAGAATAAAATATAATGGGACCAAATCCCAAGTTCAACTGGGCAAGTTTTTTGGTAAGTGAATGAGTTTTACTGTCCTCACCCCTCGACCACTTTGAGAGTGTCTTTGAGCAAATGTTGGAAGACTGGGCTTGTCTGGGCTATCGATAGCTTCCTGGTGTAGTTGTGAATGTGAAGCCGAGTGTTTCTAAAAGAGTATGTGCTCTGTCAGCTCAATCCAGCTTTAAAAAGACCTTTTTCACTATAACTGTTTTCTCTTAAACCAGGAACAATTGACCGGAAGATTACGAGGTAGGAAAGGAAAGCCACTTTATTGGGCCATTGTATTCTTACGATGAAATGTGTCCTCTACGTTTAACCCATCCTATCCTATAGGAGCAGTGGGCAGCTGCAGAGCCTGGGGAGCAATTTGGGGTTCTGTGTCTTCCTCGAGGACACTTCAACAGGGTTTCTGAAGGAGTCTGCATCCAGTTTGTGTCTCCTCTATGATACCTTGTGTTTCCCCCCAGGTGCCACATGCATCCCTATCTTTCTCCCCCTGACTGTACTGTACCTGTGCAGTGTGAGTCGATCTCCTGCGGCCAGTGTTCTTCAGTGGCCCCCTCCCTTACCCTTCATCAACCAGCTATGGGACTCCCTGGCCCTTGTACTCCTGATTGGCTGGATCGCTCTACACATGTTCCTCTACCTGCTACCATTAGGAAAGGTTTGTAATGCTGATGAGCATGGTTTCTGCTTATTAAACTGAAACCTCATTAATTATGCCTTAAAACATGTCAGGGAAACATAAAATGCTACGTAGTCAAAGATGCACGTTGTATTTTCACAAATGTTCATCTGAATAACGCTTGTTTGGAGATATGCTTCCTCTGTTACTGCTGCTGACAGCAGCATATTTCCTTTGGCTTAATGATTTGTGAATGTGAATTTTCGTAGTGATGCGTACTAAACTTTCCGTTAACAGGTTTTGCCTTTTCAGAAGAGAGTTCTGAGTTTTGAGGTTCATAAAGGTGTCTGAGCTAGACGTCAGACCTAAAACTCCTTCGAAAGACAACTCCAGCGTTCTCCATTACTATCTTAAATTATTAATCCCTTTCTATCCATGGCTATGTTGAATTCCTATTTCAATGATTAAAAATTTACACCCTGTAGGATCAACGTCACATGATGACATTTTGAATTATGATCTCTTATGTTTTCCCCTTGGCACACAAGGAATATTAATGTATTCGTGTTTTAATAATCCCTCCATGGGGATGTCAAAAGTTCAGGGTCAACTGAAGAGCTTAATTGAATTTCTAACCCAGAGACCATTTCTTCTCTGCAGTGCTTTGAGAAGAAACCTATCAGCACAAACTGAAATTCAAACAATCCAAGCCACATGGTCATATATACTTCGTCTTGCTCTTGGTGTATGTACAATTAGAAAATCACATATTGGTATGAATGAATTGAGGTAGCTAAATCTGAAATGTTTGACCTGCAGGTGTCAGAAGGATTAATGCTGAGGGATGGATCTCGGCTCAAGTATCCCATAAACGGTAATGTGGGGAGTGTTCAAGGACTGTCATGGGTGTGATAGCTTTCACACTTATAACCTAGCACATGTTTGTACATTTATTTCAGAAATACAAAATGATAAATTAGATCTCACAAGGGATCAATCTTCATCCCTTCATTATAATTGCTAACAGGGTCCTGTCTAATGAAGCACATTAGGCCAACAACCATATAATTAGAGGGTCAACACAGTTTGTCCTCTGAAATGTATTGCCTTTATTACCTGGTAATATCACTATATTAATACCAACTTGTGGTAAACAAGCTTTATTTTTGCACATATTCTGATATTGCAAAGTCTTTATATTTGTAGTTGATGTGATAACTAGCAAAAAAGTATAACTACATATAAATATAAACTCCTTATTTGTATACCTCTGTTTAAAAATAAATTTGAATTTACATTTTCTGCATACATTTTGAGCTATGATTGAGAAATGCATTTAAAAGCCGCAAGCAAAACTTCATTGATATTAGCAAACGCACCTAAAATTTACATGGGCCTGGTACCTTAAAGCATACCTTCCCTGCTATCTGATATGTTCTGGTTCACCAAGTCTGCTGTTTTACACAACCTCAACTTTAGCAGCTTTCCTCATTCACTTTTTACATTGCAAACTATGACTTCCCTGACGTCCCTACCACCCTGCAACCACATTTTCTCCTTTTTAATTTTCCCCAGGTTTTCATGCCCTGTGCATCACAGCCATGTTGCTGATGGCTTTACTGGTGCTGGGGGCTCCCTTGGGGTATCTGTTTGAGCTTATGTTGCCTCTGGCTGCAAGCGCAATCGGAGTGTCATTCCTTCTCTCTTTCTATCTTTACATCCGCTCCTTCTGGGCTCCTCACCACGCACTAGCCCTTGGGGGAAACACAGGTGAGAGTGCTGTCTTATATTAGGTTACTCCGTCATAACAGTAGACATATTCATTATTAAGCTGTCGGCATCTGACTGGGTTATACATTATCCTCACTGATGACGTCAATGAGATGGCAGACACTGATTGCCTCTGAAAGCCTGATATTGAAATCACCACTGACTTGTGACACTAGAAAATGATATGCATAGGAAGTATATATTGTTTCTCAAATTCCTGCATGGGTACTCCATGCAGGAGAACCCATGTGAAATATGTGAATAATAATATACCTGTTTCCTGTCTAGGTAATCCCCTGTATGATTTCTTTATGGGACGAGAACTAAACCCTCGGATTGGAGACTTTGACCTTAAATATTTCTGTGAGCTAAGACCAGGTCTGATCGGTTGGGTGAGTCAAGACTAAGGAAATTACAAGCTCCAAGAAGTGCACAGCAGTGTTGGGGTCACTTCACTTTCTATATGATCCACTCAGGAAGTACATTTGGAAATCTAAACACCAAGAAATACCCCAAATGGTGTTCTCTCAAAGGAGTTATTCTTCTCTATTTGGAAAAAAAACATGGTTTAGAAAGAATGCGCTGTCATTAAACAGGAATAAATAAGTTATCTTTACATTTTAAGCTCATGGAGTTGAAAACGAGTTGACCCTAACATTGATGCGCTGTGCAAAATGATACTGAAGAGAAATCTCCATTGACATCTGATGGAGAGAGAGAGACAGAGAGAGAGAAGACAGTGTGGCCACAGTTTGTGTGTGTGGTTGGATGTTAGTGTTTCCTAATTCATACACTGCACTCTGCTGCAGTGTTTTTCCCAGTGTGTCTACCACAGGCAGAGGGAGACAGAACACATGGTATGATGGGTGGAGGAGGGCAAAATGACAGACAGCTGAAACCAATGAGAGACCATGGTACCATTGATGCTGTATTAATCATAATAAGATGTTAGCTGCAGGCTTTAATAGACACAATTTAGATTTTACGAGGTTTTACCATAGCGGTTATCACTGTTGCTCGACAGCAAAAAGGTCCTGGGTTCAAATTAGCTGATATTAGATTGCTTATTAGCCACATGGTCAGGGGCAGTGGAATTTGTTTTCTGTACAGCATGTTAAACTGCAGCACAATACATCCATGGACAACAGCAAACAGTTCACATCTTACCTTGAACAATACAGTCACACAATATCAGAAACAAACTTATCACAGACAACAATGAGGTGAGTGGCAGTTTGTATGCCAGTGGTGTGTGAGGAGGGGACTGTAAGGAGATATTCAGAGTCCTGGTAGATAGGAGGGAAAACTTAGTGAAGCGTTAAAACTTAGAGGACAGTGACTTGTAGCGCTTCACTGAAGAAAGGAGCTGGAAGAGTTGATGAGCAGGACGTGAGGGGTTGGAGAGGGTCTTATTTACTCGTTTTACAGTCTGTTGAGTATGTAAAGATTCAACTGAGGGGAGTGAGTTGCCTATGAATTGGGATGCCTTGTTGACTATTTGAGGGTGAGGGTGACTTTCACCTCCGAATCCAGTGGTATATGGGTGGGTCACGTTCATATCCAGGAGTATGGTAAAGAGTTTGATTGAGTTGATGGAATTGAAGTTGGAACTAAAGTCCATGAACAGGATGCATGTACAGGTGTGGTGATCCCAGGTGCTGTAGAGCACAGTGGAGAGCTATGCTAACTGCATTCTCTTCTTGGCTTGATAGGCAGACTGATATGTATTCATCATTGGGGATGTGCAAGGATGAGTTGAATGCAGAGAAAAAATGTCATTGTATATTTATACAATGACAAATGAATATAGGTTCTCCTTTTTCAATAACCTTTAATGTAGGTGTAGCGTATAAGCTTTTTCAAAATATTTGTTCATGCAGTCAGTCATTCACAGGGAAATGCTAAATACAAAGAGATAAATGGGTAATTTCTCATCAGTGAGTTTAGCCAACAGAGGTATTTTCCCACTGCTGTTCCCGTCAAACTTTTTTTTTGCTATTATTGGATCTCTATTATTTGATCAATACCCTGCACTATTATATACTCTGTATTTCTTTTATGAATATTGCATAATTATAAATTCTAAAAAAATGATTTGCAGCAAAAACATTAGCCTATAGAGAAAAGAAAATCTAGACTAATTAAATAAGAATATCCATAACTGTGAAGAGCTGTGCAAAAATATCTACATATATTTTTTTGTAACATCAATATTATAAGCAGGCTTCTATTCACTTCCCCTCCCTCAGGTAGTTATAAACTTCGGGATGCTGATGAAAGAGGTGGAGCTGAGGGATGCACCCTCAATTGCCATGATATTGATCAACAGCTTCCAGCTGCTGTATGTGGCAGATGCTCTGTGGAATGAGGTGAGTCATTCATTTAAGATTCAGTTATGCAAATTACATTACATTAGCTCCCGGTACTGTCTGTGAATTCTCACTTTTTAATTGGTTTACCTGGACCTTCAGAAGAGGTAGTTTTCTTTAGTGCTGCTGTTTACTTCTAAAATGGTGAAATAACAGGTTGTAGACTTGAAAACTATATAGTAAATGGCATAGAGACGGCAATAAGGTGCATAAGCACTTATTAAATTGACAACTATTACATATACTGTCCTTTATCTCATAAATTCATGTTTTTACAGGAAGCTGTTCTTACTACTATGGACATTGTGCACGATGGCTTTGGGTTTATGTTGGTCTTTGGGGACCTTGCTTGGGTTCCCTTCACTTATAGCCTCCAGGCTGCTTTTTTGGTCGTGCATCCTCAGTCCTTAAGTCTGTTCCGAGCCACAGCTATAGTCATATTGAATGGTAATCACACGTCAGCTCTTTTTCACTGAGATATATATCAATACGCATTTTATGCTGAGGAGTTTCTGAGATTCACATTGTTCTTCTTGTCATCAGGTATTGGGTATTATATTTTCAGGAAGTCCAACTCACAGAAAAATCAGTTCAGACGGGACCCTACACATCCAAGTGTTTCAAGTCAGTCAATCTTTTATTTGTATAAATATGTACAATGCTCCAACTTGGGATGTATATTTAGAAATTTGTGCTAAATATCATCATCAGAGCCAAGATAATTAGGTCATGATCGATTCCTTAACCCTAAATCCAAATTTCTAATAAAATATGTAACAGCTCGCTCTTCACACTGTATCTCAACAAATATAATTGATGCCGACACAGAATGCACATACACCGATCAGCCAAAATATTAAAACCCCTTCTTCAGAATTTGAGCTAGGGTAGCTCTTCTGTGGAGTCGGACCAGATAGACTAGCCTTTGCTCCCCATATGCATCAATGAGCCTTGGGCGTCCTTGAATCTGTCATCAGTTGCCCTTGCACCATTTTTTGTAGGTACTGACCACCGCATACTGAGAACAACACACTAAACCCCCTCATTTTGGGGGTTCTCTGACCCAGTCATCAAGCTATCACTATTTGTCCCTTGTCAAGGTAGCTCAGAACCTTAAGCTTAACCATCAATTTCAAGAGCTGTCTAATATATCCCACCTTTTGATAGGTGCCATTGAAACAAGATTATCAGTGTATTCATTTACTTGTCAGTGGTTGTAATGTTTTGGCTGATCGGTACTTTTTAACGTTGATGTTGACCAGAGAAGAAAATCGAATTCCAGCAGAGTAGATAGGCAGCAGCCTGGTCATTGACATGATATTCATGTCCAAAAATAAATATATTCCTTTTAAACAACTCTCTGCAGATTTGGAAACGATTGCTACAGCGACAGGAAAGCGTCTGTTAGTGTCTGGCTGGTGGGGTCTTGTTCGCCATCCTAATTACCTTGGTGACCTTCTCATGGCATTAGCATGGTCTCTGCCATGTGGTGAGTCCTGATATAAAAACACTGTGTTGACAGAGCAACATCTTCTTTACACACATACTACATGAATGTCACACTGAGAAATGTCAAGAACCACTGACAAGGGATTTACGTAAATTTGAGTTTATGTGCAAATTATCTAATTTTATTCAAAAATTCAATCCAGATGAAAGTTTTGGTTACGTTTTCTACACATCCTAAAGATGTTGCGT